>CATIWF010064877.1:0-37694 GCA_949630135.1 Balakata baccata
TCCTATGACTAGGGATAATTTAGATACAAACATAATTACACATGATAGGAATCTCATTATCATGATCCCATCATGATTTCCTTCATGCTATGTTTCATATCATGGACTTTCATTAATCAGTTTAAGATCTATGTCAATTCAAATGCAAATGAATACTAATATAATGAAAGAATGCCTTTATGAATGTGTAAACTAAGTGCTTAAGGCGATTGCCTTTTGGGAACATCTCTAACACTACTAACAGTATGTCTTCCACATACTTCACAAGGAAGAAAATAGCACTCCCACTTACCTTCTTGAAAACACATGAATCGTCGACATCTTATGAGACAAACAAACTCTTTAGTTATCTCATCAATTTAGATGTTTCAACTCCCAGATGTCTGCACTAATCCATTAATGGATTTTGCAATTTGCTTCTTGTTTCATCATCATCAGATATGAATCTCTTAGGTTGTGTTATGTACACATCTTAAGTCAGATTTCCAAAATGAAACCAACCTTCATGTCTATTTACAAAATCTCATCACTATGAGTAGCAATGACTAGGAGTAACACAATGGATTTAAGCATAGTATATGGAGTAAAAAGTCTTGTCAAAGCCAACCTTTGTCTTTAACGATGCCTTTAACTACCAACACTAGCTTTATAGGCAACTACATTACCTTCCATGTCGGTCTTTTTCTTGAAGACCCTCTTGCACCTAATGGGGTTTTGTCCCATTAGGTGGGTTTACCAAAGTCAATACTTGGTTTATATTCATGGAATCCATATCGACTGATGGCTTATTGCCATTAGTCATATTCTATGTAGCAAGCTCATTATCCTTTATGAGCAGTAAGATCAGTTTGTTCACTTATAAAAGATCTATATCTCATGGGAACAACTCATATCTTACTTTACTTATGAAGCTCTTGTGTTTCATAAGGTCTTACTATTACTTCATCTATATGAATAATATATTTGGGCTTTATCAGTTGATTTGTGTCTGCTTGAGTATATATTTGAACTTCATCAAGTTAATTCTTGCTCCCACTATCTTATTGTAGAAGAAATTCTTTTCCTGAAAGATAGCATTGTTTAAAACAAACACCTTTTGCTTCAAACAGTGGTAAAACTGATAACCAAATGACTCCCATTGGATATCACACATACAGACATAGGGTTAGATTGTGCTTTTAAGTAATCTAACATTATCTACTTCTTTTAAGTAAGATAATCCTGAACTTTCATTTATAAAACAATAGGCTTTATGTTGTTTCATATCTCATATGGAACAACATCAACAGACTGATACATATTATGTTTATCAGATAAACATAAGCTCATATGCATAATCATAAAGGAACTTTAAGGAATTTAAAAGCTTATTATGTACCTCACCATCTCTAAAAAGGTTCAGCTACTCATTTTAACCATATCTTTATAAGATAGAGTTCATTCAGATAAAATCTTATTATATCTTATATGACATTGAGCTTAAGTATTATTTCACTTTGATATAATCTAAGTGTCTTAATACTTTTACTAAATTGTTCCTCTACTTCAAAGGTTTCAAATTTGTATCTTACCATATACAAATACCCAAATTATGAATGATCATAATCAAGGTAACGAAGTAGACAAAACCATTTATGGCATGTATGAACATTGGTCCATATAAATCTATATGTACAAGGACTATCAATCATTTTGTATATTCATCCTTTTTCACAAAAAAATGATTTTGTTAACTTGCTTAGTAAATGAGATTCACATGTGTCACATGATTCACAATCAAATGACCCCAAGTTACCATAACTCATCATGTGATTCTCTTCTATTTGCCCAAGTTGACAATGGCATAATATATGATTTTGAGTCATCAACTCTTTAAATTTAATATTGACGATAGAGTTAAGCATTTCAATATTATAAACTCTATTGCATAATGTTATAGTTTCATAAGGAATATCAATTGACCACACATAATAACAATTGTTCTTAATAGTCAAATGAAAAACTTTTGTTTAACTATTAAACAGAATTATATTATTTATTCATGAACTAAAATAGAATTACAATTGTTTAAATCTTTAAACAAGCTTACTAGAGAGTGTTGAAACTTAGGCCTCTATAGCTATTATAGTAACTGTTGCTATATGGCTAATGTGCACAGTTTTGACTCTCCTTTCTTAAGCTTCCATTGATTCTTTGGTCTTGCGTATCTAGTATATGTGAGACCTACATGCAAGATCTAATATTCATGTGTTATTATAAGAAATAATGTTATCATTTTTATCAAATTTACTTGAAGTAGAATGTGCATCTATATGCCTTCTCTTCTGCCTCTTGAAAACTCAAAATAAGTTTTGTTATTCTATTTCCAATTTTGCAACTCTTGCTATAATGGAAGTACCTTTTAAGATGTCTCTCTATTTTTTTCCTTTTATCTATAATGCATGTTACATTTTAGATCTCCCTTCTATCATCTTAGAATGGTAAAGCAATTTAGATATCTCATATCACTTAGCATGAGCTGCTCATTGGCCATCTCTCTAAGATGATACATAATGGTTTTGCATCCATTCCATGCTGCTTTTGAAGTTTGACAAACTTAGGACTAACCCATTGTTATTCAAGTAATTCTTGTATGCAAATTGTTCATAACACTTGCATCTCAAGCATTAAGGGAAGGAAAATACCTATTCCGAGACTTTGGCAACCTTTTGGATTTGAGAACCATTCTTAGTTTTATGTGGGTCAAGGAAGCTTAGGTTAGTCAAAATGTATGACTCATGATTACGCTTTGATTCACATTCAATAATAAGATTCCAACAAATTAGATGTAAAGATCGAGATTATAGAAGTGTGTACATGAGTGAATGCATGATATTAGGTCTTTAATAAAGCACATTATAGCTCCTACTATTTTATTGCAAACCTATGGCCCTCACTATGGATTCGGGAGAACTTATATGCAAGTCCTCCTAATGGGTCGATATCCAATTTGCTAAGAATGACCTTAAGGCAACTCAACAAACCATCGTTAGTTTAATTGATAGGTATTTGATCCATACCAATTACATATCCATGCAACTATCGAATCTTGTGCTATCAACTAATTGATGTGTGCACACATATTAGGCTATCAACTCTTGATATGTTCACATCTCATGTACACTTACCTAACTTCACCTCCAATGCACATTGACCTTTGTGCAAATCCAACAAATCAATGGTTTTGATTAAGTCCATCCCATTAATCATGAAATCTAATTTCAATGGTTCGAACATATTCTTATAGAATGAGCTTGAGGCAACTCAACAACTCTAACTCAAGAAGAACTCTAGTTCTCCTCACATTAATGGAAGGTGTAGGATATAATTATTTATTTAGTGAAGGTCATATTATTATTACATACTTTTATATATCATACATTTATCACATGGATATATAAAGAGAGTTACACTAACTATATGGCATGATTATGGACATACTAAAATTAATCTCTTGAGACATAAAGAGATTAGCTAGGTTTACCTAGGTATATGCATGAATTACAATCCAAAAATAGAAATCAAATTCCTACTTCTAAGTCTTCTTATTTATGGCACCATCTCGTTTGCTTCTTGCTCCTTTGCATCTCCATTCTATGTAACACCTTATACCTATGGATATCCCTTATACTTGCATTATGTTATCATATATAGCATGAGAATAAGATAGAGTTCTATTTATAATAAGGGATAATTTTTTTTTGAATCATATAATATCATCACTATGTAACATTTAACTATTTCCCATAGCATCACAGCTTAATTGTAAACATAATATATTACATATGCTAATAATTCAGACCATATATTCAATTATTTCAGATAGAAAGTTCAAGGCCAAATATGCATTTACACATCATTGCATGTTTACAAATTTATACAAATGCAGATATACAACCCAAAATACAGATGTCATGTTCCTATACATATATGCAATGCTAGGAGAGAGATTGGTGAGGCTCAGCCGGTGACATTTGATCCATATCTTTTATGTGGTATGCACCTCCAAAATAAGCTAATTACTCGACTCTTCCTGAAAAAGGATGCAATTTGGTGAGTTGAAACTCAATGAGAATAATCATCAAAAGCTTTCGAAAGTACCAAGCCAATCATAATTACAAGTAATAATTCGCCTTTCATACACATTAACATGTCATTCTATTTATCAATACCATATGAATATAAATGATATTAAATCATATAAACATTTCATTTGCTTATGCTTATGTCATTTTCTTTTTGTTGTGGCCAAGCTAAATAGACATTATCTTGGGTCTCTATGTGAACATTTGCATTTGCTAGCTAGATTGATCATTTGTAACATCTGCACATTTATTAGGCCATAGGCCTTTTCTTTTGCTTTTGAACATTTGTTTGGGCCATTGGCCTCTTCGTTTGCTTTACAATGCCATTTAGCTAGTCACAACGTCTTTTAAGTCCCTATGCATTTGCATTTGCATTTGCAACAATCATTACTTAACATTTGCATTTATCTCATATTTGCATATTCAATCATCAATCACTTCATGTAAGAAAAACCTATAACACAACCATGTATTTAAGTCATTTATCACCTTTTGATATCATATCCATACCATAACAATCATGTAATTCAAATAAAAGCAAGTTAGGTCATATAACACGTAGCACACAATAATCACGCATAACAAAGAAATCACTTGATAATTAAACTCACATTTTCTTTTGATATTGAACCTCTAACTTATTGTCTTTCACTTCCTTGGGGCTCTCCAATATGCTGTAGGCCTAATTGAATATGTACTCGGTCAAGTAGTAGCTAAATAAACTTAGTGAAACTTAAGCAAATTGAAATATGCATAATATGGACCACTAACTAGGGTTTGGAACTATGGCAGTATGACTTTTATATGTTCAAAAGCTTATAACTTTTTCTGTACTAGTCTAATTTGTATGATTCTTATTTCGAATTAAAGATAACATTAGGGCTATAACATATCTAAATTTCATAACAATTGGACCATTTTGCAATTTTTGATACAATTTATATGCATGTTCTGTTTTCTGCCCTATTTCTGCCATTAGGTAGTTTTGGGACACCAAATTTGCTTCTTCATAACTCACAATGTGTAAGTCATATTTTTATGAAACTTTGTATGACCATAGATATTTAAAATAGAACATTCCTCATGTTGACAACTTTCATCCATTCTGCCCCTAAAGTCCTCATATAATGGGGTACTTTTGACTGGTCAAGAACAGGGTTAGCATCCAAAGAAGTTTGATTTATGAAGGACATATCTCACAAACTACATTACATATTGAGGTGATATTTATGTCCAAATTTAGCTAAGAAATATATACCTATAACCTTTATGTTTTGAAAATTTACAAATTATTTCTATAATGAGATTAAAATGGGAAAACAATTGGCTAGACCTGCACTGGGCACTAAGCAGGCAGCTCAAATATAGAACAGACAGACATAACTTAACATCCGCCCACAATCTCGTGTTGAAATTTAGTATATAACTATATAACATAGATATATACAATTTCATGCTTTAAGATTTCTCAAATACCGAATCTATCATATAGAAAATTAATCAAAATAGTAAATAATTCAGCTAGGTTCCACAACCAAACTAGTTCTAGTCCAATGCCAATATCATTTCAAGACACAACATCTTACAAAAATATTTATATAGCCACAAATCTAAGACATAAAACTACAAGTTTTATGTTTGGAGTCTCTTCCGAATCAGCTTTTAACATAAAGAAAACGGGACCCCAAGTTGCTGCCATAGAAATAGAAATCAAACAGCTTTTTGCATCTTCTAAATCATATTCTATTAATCATAAATTAAAACTGGCAATTCATAATGATAAACAAACCTCTAGAAGGTCTTGTGGCTAGAAAACTTTGAGAGAAAGAATGAAGATAAGAAAAGGAATTCATAATGGAATGGTGAAGGAAGAGCAGCCAATGCTGCCTTATAAGGTTAGCCGCCCAACTTTGTTTTTTGTCTCATTCTCCCTTAGTTAATTAATTAATTAATTATTATTATTATTATTTTCTCTACATATGTACATGTACCTAGTGCCAAAAATACTATCTAGTCAAATTTTTCAATCTAATTAATTTAATTATGTCAAATTTTATTTATGTTGATTTAATCATTTTATGCCATTTAATTCCTAATACCTTATCACCCTTTTTTAATTTATGATTTAACACATGCAATTTGCTCTTATTACGATGAACCGATACGTAACAACTCTATCATGTGAGCATGTTCAAGGAAAAATCCAATGTATGCATATGCCTCATGTGAATGACATATACAAAAAAAAATGAATATGTCCAAATGAAATGCATGTGGGAAAGTCAAGGGTATTACATAAAATTTGGCTTTCCTTTCAATGAAAGACCTTGCAGATGCAACCTATATCTTTGGAATAAAGATCTATAGAGATAGATCTAAGAGGTTGCTTGTTCTTTTATAGTCTACATATATAGATAAGATGCTAAAGAGATTTAGCATGGAACAGTTCAAGAAAGGGTTTATTCCCATGACACATGTCATAACTCTTTCAAAGTTTATGTGTCCAAAAATATAAGACGAGAGGATTCGTATGAGTTTGATCCTATATGCTTCGGCTATAAGATCAATCATGTAAGCTATGATATGTACTAGACCCAATGTGTCATATGCTATGAGTATCATGAGCAGATACTAGTCGGACCTCGGTAAGGGTCATTTGGTGGTTGTCAAGAATATCCTTAAGTACTTGAGAAGGACTAAGGATGTTTCCTTGGTTTATAGAGGGAGATCTTAAAGTAAGCAAGTATACAGATGCCAGCTTCCAGACTAATAGGGATGACTTTAAGTCCCAATTAGGCTATGTGTTCACATTAAATGGTGGTGCAGTCAGTTGGAAGAGTTCCAAATAGGAAACGACTGCTGATTCAATGACTGAAACATAGTACATTGCAACTTGCGAGGTAACTAAAGGAAGTAGTTTAGATAAAGAAGTTCATCACAGAGCTAGGAATGGCTCCCGGCATTATTAATCTGATACAGCTGTATTGTGACAACAATGGAGCCATAACGCAAGTAAAGGAACCACAATCTCATCAAAAGTCCAAACATGTGCTCAAATGCTACCATGTGATTAGAGAGATCATAGGTAGAGGTGATGTAAAAGTAGAAAGAGTGCCCACATATTAGAATATAGCTGATCTACTCACTAAGCCACTTCCCTAAAAGAAGTACGATTCACATGTACTCACTTATGGTATTAGATATAAAGGCGATTGACTTTAATACAAGTGGAAAATTGTTAGAGAAGTGCAATACATGCAATCACCTTTAGTAATAAAGGCAATCACCTTTAGCACCATTGATATGAATAAAGGCACTTTCATTTATTAATGTTCATTTATAATATGAATTGATTAGATCCTAAATTAATTAATGAAGTCCATGATATAAACATAGCATGGAATAAATCATGATGGCATTATGATAGTGAGATTTCTATCATATATAATCCCTAGCCATAGGATTAATAAGATGGGACATCATTGATACAGTCTAGCATATGTTTTACTCCTTGATTGGATCAAGTAGTGGTTCTCATAAACTATAAGCATGAGATGTTTAGAGTTAACATGTGGATGCTTACTAGAGTAGTTAAGTACATTGGAGATCCGCTATGAAATTATCATATGGGTATTCTAAACATAAATCAATCATAATTTCATCAAAGCAATGGTGCAAATATCCTTGGACTTCAGGTGCTCAGGGTTATCTTGAATATTGATCATGTACTTTGACTCCATTCCTTACTGCCTCTAGGAGAGATCGCTCATAGGGTGGTGATTGGGTACATTTTAAGGTATTCAAAGATAATTGGATAGCCAATAGAGGATTCATCGCTCCTGTTAGAAGGATAATATGTCCACGGCCACTTGTCGGGATCATTACTCGGGAAACTTTGGCTAAAGTATGATTGTCTCAAAAAAGGTCTTCAAAGACATATCTTTATGAGTAATGAGTTTCGGTAACAAGTACTAACATCACTTAGACTATATATGAGTTAGTCTAGTAGGAGTTAATACTTAGACCATGCTTTGAATCGAGTGGGGTATAGTGAGGGTGAAAGGACAAATTGCACATATATTGCCTATGGAAAGGTTCGTAGCCAAACCATTGGCTTTCTTGTCAATTGGGAGTCATGATATATTGCTAGATATCGCTCATGACTTGCTCAAGATCAAGTGTTGATATGAATGGCCAATATGGCTGGAAAACCTAATGGGTCACACGCATTGAAGGTACGCAGAAGAAGTAAAATGGACCATTGGATTAGATCCAAATGGAAAGAGAAAAGTCTGGTCCATGTAGTTTCCCATTCCTGAGAGGGATGAAGGTCACAATTGGGATTTACCTATCTCGGTTGGAATTTGTTTCTAGACCATAATTACATTTGTTCCCAATCGAGACATGAGATATCACGATCGGGAACCACTCGATTTGGGCATTTCCCAACTGGGACAAGTGTGTCCCAATCTGGACTGACGTCAGAATAGGAAATCTAATATGATTAGGATTCTTTAAGCGAGGGTTCTGAACCCTAATTGCTTAAGGACTATAAATAGTCCCTTTTCTAACATTTCGACATAGCCGCTCAAAAAGAACAAGAGTATTTTTGTTCTTCCCTCTCCTCCCTTACATCTTCTCTTGCTAGCACAAGAGATTGTGCAAAACCCATAGCCAAAGGTTTTCTTCTTCGTATCCTTTCCATGGACTATCATTAGAGGTGATCCTAGGAAGGATTACTGTGGTTTGCGATAACCTGGTAAGGTTAAATGAAGGACATAAGCTCTGACAAAAGGTAATCTTCTTCAAACCTTCCATGGTTGGATAATTAGTTAAGACTACATAGGTTGTTCCATTAATTTGGGATTACAAAATTTTAAATTTCATTGCGCTTGTGTATGTGATATGCATGGTGTAATCCCAACATTTGTATGCAAATTGTTCATAACATTTGCATCTCTAGCAGTAAGGGAAAGAAAATGACTATTCCAAGACTTTGGCAACCCTTTAGATTTGAAAACCATTCTCAGTTTTTAAGCTAGTCAAGGAAGCTTAGGTTGGTCAAAATGTATGACAAGTGATTATGCTTTGATTCACAATGAATAATGTGATTCTAACAACTTAGATGTAAAGATTGAGATTGTAGAAGTGTGTATGTGAATGAATGCATGATATTAGTTATAGCTCTCATTATGAATCTGAGAGAACCCGTATAGAAGTTCTTCTAATGGGTCGGTATCTAATTCTAACTTAAGAAAAAGCTCCAGTGTGCTCAACATGCCTTCTTAGGTCAAATTGGTAGGTATCTGATCCATATCAATTGCATCTTTACATGCAACTATCGAATTGTGCTACCAACTGATTGATGCGTGCACAAATCATTGGGCTATCAACTCTTGATGTATGTATATCTAATGTACACTTACCCAATACTGCCTCCAATTCACATTGACTTTGAGTGTGCTCAACAAATCAATGGAACTGGTTAAGTCCGACCCATTAATCATGAAATTGAATTTCGATGGTTCGTAACGCCCACAATTTAGGATATAGAAATAATGCGGATTTTGTGGGTATTTTGGTAATTAAATATTTACCAATACCGCAATGGCATGCCGCAACATGCTAAGGTACAAACATGCATGTATTTTAAAGGGTATGATGCTAGTTTTGATGATATTAAATACATGTGCCTAATCTATTATGATGGAATATGGGAAAATTTTGGATATATGATAATTCCATTGGGATGTGTTGATAATGACATTATGTACTATGTGTTATGGCAAGACATGAGATAAATGGAAGGTATATGATGATACATGAATCATGATGATATGAATGACAATATGTTACAATGTTTATGCTGCCATGCGATATCATGGAAATGCTATCTTAACCATGTAATATGGCTCATGCGATTATAAACGAAAAGGACCTAAATGCCTTTACTCATACTAGGACTAACTATAGGATAGATGACATGCCATTGAGGGTGGTTATAGTACCATAGGATTATTTCATGCATTTATTATCGGGCAAGGTGGCTTTAGTTCTGAGAGCGCTCTTGACCCATTATGCTAGCAATTATTTGTTTTTCAGTCAAGTTGGCTTTAGCTCTGAGAGTGCCCTTATTCACAACCCATATCCAATAGTCTAGTATAGGGTAATTAGGCAAATTAATTGAAATACCGGAAAAAGGAAAAGTCATTTTACAATGTTTTATGTTTATAGGAAATGGCTTCTACTTATTAGGTACGCTATGGTTACTGATTAATGTATTGATTGGCATGATAACATGGTTACGTTGTTATGAATTGATATGCGAAAGGTTGTTCTATAACATGATGATATGACATGAATTACATATTTTGTATGATAGAATTTATATGATTATATATACCACTAAACTTGGATAGTTTAGTGTATGGGTTTCCTATATGTAGGTCTGAAGCCTGAGAAAGAGTTGACACATAGAAACCGAGCCAGTTAGAGCATCCAGATTCAGAGTCATCTCATATTTTATGCATCTTACTTTACTCATGCATTTTGGGATATTGGACTTTTGTTTTAGAAAGGATTATCGTATTAAGATTTTATGGATATTTTATTTGGTGTGCTTAGCCCTTGGTTTCAGATTTATTTATTTGGATTTCTTAATAAGCCTGAATACATGACAATTATTTATATGGTTACATGTTGCTATGGATAATCAAACAAATGGTATCATAATATGTTCAAATGGTAAAGGCTAAAAAGGGGTAATAGTTAAAGGTTCAAATATCATATATATATTAGCACTCCCTCGTATAGCAGGTTAGTATGCTATATGGAAGGGTGTTACAACTCTGATTCTCCCTATATTAATGGAAGGTGTAAGACTCAATTGTTTATTTAAGCGCAGGATTTTGTTAATAAAGTCTCATATATTAACTAGCATGCATTTATACATTCACCATCACTAGAATATATAAAGATAGTTACATTAACTGCATGACATGATTATGTACATTCTAATATCAATCCCTTGAGCCAAAGAGAGATTGACTAGGTCTAACTTAGTTTTATGCATGAATTACAACCCAAAAATAGAAATCAAATTCATATTTCTAAATCTTCTTGTTTATAACACCATCTCCTTTGCTTCTTACTCCATTGCATTTCTATTTTATCCTAATCGTATGTAGTCTATTTACATATTTTAAAATAGAAAACCTCAATTCACATTTGAGGGGAGTGAGATAAAAAAGAAATACATGAGAAAGAAAAGAGAGACAATGATACACATGCCCTATTTACCATAAAACAAAAATTAATCATGCATACTCAATTACATTGGGTCTAAGTCCATAATCAACCATCATGTCCTTCCATATACTCCTAACATGCATTCTCTAATGCATAAAATAAAGATAAATTAGGTATTGATAATTTTGGATTCCAAATTTAAAAAGCAATTTCAACACTTGAATCGAAATTGCTAACTTATGTTTTTTCGGTTAATTCAAATTCGTATGTCATTTCAATATGAATTTTAATATTTAATCAAATTCAATTAAATTATATATTTCTATAAATTAATTCAAAATTAATCAACTTTAAAACTAAGTTATTATGAAGTAAAAAATTAAACAATTTAATTTTAACATACATACCATATTCTAGTCATACTTGATAAATATTTACTCACCTTAAATTAAATCAAAATTAATTTCCAAAAATTTTTAAAATTTTTAGAACCTTATATCATCATTTTAAGCATTTTTAGATCAACTTAAACTCATCAAAATAATTTTAACACAAGCCAAAATCATCAAGACACTTAAAACAACTCATTTATCATCTATAATTAGTTTAGAAATTTAAATTTGAGCAAAATAATTTAGCATGCATCTAACATCAAAATAACATATTAAATATCATATAAAAAATATTTTAAGGTACCGGAACATAAATAAACACATACTAAAAATTCAATCAAAACAGTCACTAAAATAGTCTCGTTTTGATGTTTATCTGTAAACTTTATTAAAATGATTTTTAATTAATTACTGGACCATTCCATAGGCTTAAACACATTCTCAATATGTTAAAATAATTTTTGCATAATCAAATTACAAAAAAAATTATGAACAGCCCCATCAATTATACCACACACCATCACTACTTCATCAAAATGTAGTTTTTGGCAATTTTGCAATAAATTCGAAATAAATTATCTGAATTATATTCAAACCATTTCTTAATCAAAATAAACATTCGTAATAATCTCATTATCAGATCATTAAAAGAAAAATATTTAAAACAAATTTTATGTTTTAATTTCAAATTTTCAAACCTATGGAACTAAAACTGCTAAAATCTTGCAATCCACTTGCACTTTTGATAAAAATTAATTTTAATGGACACAAGTGAGCTTTTATATCAATAAAGGGTTTTGAAGATGAATCACATTCAGAAAAATGCAGCAGAAATAAAAATTTAAAAAATCTGAATAATAGGATTCTACTTGTGCCATTAAAACTAATTGAATAAATGCATGATTAGAAATTGTACATTTAATTTCTTACACTTTTTCCAACTCTTTTTCTTATCGAGTTGTTGCAAACCACAATAATCCAAATGGATATGTCTCTAACGGAAGTCCACAAGAAGAAATGATGAAGGAAACCTCTAGAATGATGGCTTGAATATTCACTTTGTGCTAGCAAAGTGATTTGTTCATGAGAGAAAAAGTGTAGAGAAATTAACTTTTAATTCTAAAAAATGGAGACTCCATTTTCTAATGTAAAAAATAGCTTTTTATATGTGTCTACATCAGTATCGTAGGGTTTAGAGTCCCATTTAAACTAAAAGACCACTTAAAATTTAAAAACCATCAAAATAGGACATATGGGGCTAAATGGGTTGCATTGGCCAGGCATGTCTATTGTTTGCTTGCACGTTACGGGCCTATACAAGCCCACAAGCACTAATAGGCCCACGGACCCCAAACGACTCTGAAACTCATAAAACTTTTTTACGATCCCGACACCTTCCAGCCCCAAAATTCTCTCATATTTTGGATCATATCTAAGACTATTTTACTCCCTCTTCACACCTCCAATGCGTGTCACCATTAGATTCCTAGTTATGTTGGCCACTCAAATTAACAATTAATTTGAACAAGTCATGAGCGGTGTCTAGTAATACATCATGGCCTCCAATTAACCGTAAAGTCAGTGGTTTGACTATAAACCTTTCCATACACAATAATCCGTGCAATTCATCCTTTCACCATCCTATACCCCACTCGGTTCAGAGTATGGACTATGTGTCAGCTCTCGCTAGAAAGGTTACGTCACAACTAGCCCAAGTGATGTTAGATCTTGTCACTAGGACTTATCACTCAATTAGACATGCCACTAAAGGCCATCTTCAATACATTTCCACTCTGGCTAGATATTCCCAAGTAATGATCCCGACAAGAGGTCATAAGTATATACTCCCTCTATCAGGACCAATGAATCCTCTATTGCCTACCCAATTACCTTTGAATACCTTAAAATGGACCTAATCACCACCTTTTGAGTGACCTCTATAAGGCAATAATGAATGGAGTCAAAGCATAGAATCAGTATCTAAGGTATCCTTGAGTACCTCAAGTCCAAGGATACTTACACCATTACTATGACGAGACTATCATTGATATTTGAATAGATAATTCATACAATTGTCTCATAGCAGGTCATCCAATATACTTGACCACCTTTAGCAAGCATCCACATGTTAACTCCGAACATCTCATGCTCACAACTTATGAAATCTACTGCTTGATCTAATCAAGGAGTATAACATGTGCTAGTCTATCTGAATCAACAATGTCCCACCTTTTTAATTCTATGACTAGGAAAACTTAGATACTAACATAATTACACATGATAGGAATCTCATTATCATGATCCCATCATGATTTCCTTCATGCTATGTTTCATATCATGGACTTTTCTTAATCAGTTTAAGATCTATATCAATTCAAATTCAAATGAATACTAATATAATGAAAGAATGTCATTATGATTGTGTACACTAAGTATCTGAGGCGATTGCCTTTTGGGCACATCTCTAACAATTACAACCCAAAAATAGAAATCAAATTCCTATTTCTAAGTCTTCTTGCTTATGGCACCATCTCCTTTGCTTCTTACTCATTTGCATCTCCATTCTATCCTAATCCTATTTAATTTAATTACATATTTCAAAATAGAAAACCTCCATTTACGTTTTAAGGGAATGAGATGAGAAAAGAAAAGAGAGGCATGGACATGCAGATCCTATTTACCATAAAACAAAATTAATCATGCATGGTCAATCACATTGGACTTAAGTTCATGATCATCCATCATGTCTTATCTTATACCCTTAGCATGCATTCTCTAATGCATAAAATAATGATAAATAAGGTAGTAATAATTTTGGATTCTAAATTTGAAAATCGGTTTCAACACTTGGACTGAAAAGTGTCAACTATGTTGTTTTGGTTAATTCAATTTTGTCTGTCATTTTAATATAGAATTTAATATTTAATTAAATTTCATGTTTTCATAAATTAATTCAAAATTAATCCACCTTACATTTAGGTTATTATGATGTCAAAAATTAAACAATTTAATTTTAACATACATACCATATTCTAGTCATCCTAGATATTAGTTTGCCCAACAAAATTAATTCAAAATTAATTTCCAAAAATTCATAAAATTTTCAAAACCTTATATCATCATTCTAAGCATCTTAGGTCAGCTCAATCCCATCAAAATAATTTTAGTACAAGGCCAAATTATTGCGACAAATAAACTGACGCACTAGATACTCAAACAATTCATTTACTATCTAGAATTAATTTGGAAATTTTGATTTGAGAAAAATAATTTTAGAATACATTTAATATCAAAATAACATATCAAAAATCATATAAAATTATTTTAAGGTGCTGGAACCAAATAAACATATACAAAACAATCCCGCTAGGTACAATAAAACAGCCCCGTTTAGTTGTTTATTTGTAAAATTAATTACAATTTATAATTAATCATTGGATCCTTCTAAAGGCTTAAACACATTTTTAATATGTCTAAATAATTTTTTCATAATTAAATTATAAAAAAAATTATGAACAGCCCCATCAATAAAGCCAAACAACATCACTAGTTTATCAAAATGTAGTTTTCGACAATCTTTATAATAAATTTGAAATTAATTATTTGAATTAAATTCAAACCAGTTTCAATCAAAATAAACATTTTTAATCATCCCATGATCAGATCATTGAAAGAAAATATTTAAAACGAATTTTATGTATTAATTTCAATTTTTCAAACCTGTAAAACCAAAAATGCCAAAACTGTGCAATCCATTTGCACTTTTAATAAAAATTAATTTTAATAGACACAAGGGAGCTCTGATACCAATGAAGGGTTTTGAACATGTTTCTCATACATAAAAATGCAATGGAAAATAAAGTTTTTCAAAATTCGAATCATATGATTCTACTTGTGCCATTAAATCTAATTCAAGAATACATAGTTAGAAATTATACATTTAATTTCTTGAACCATTTCTTCTAATTTTTTGGATTGCCATAGACCATAATAATCCAATCTAGGATTGTCTCGAATGTTGATCCATGTGAAAAAGAAGAATAAAGCCTTTAAGGTTATGTCTTGAACACTCTATATGTACCAGCAAAGAATATTGTTCTTGAGATAAAAATAAGAAAATAATCAAATAAAATTCTATGGAGGCTATCAATATTTTTCTAATATAAAATACAATTTATAAGTGTTTATAAACACCCTAGGATTGAGCAAATTACCTGTCAGTGCACAACGTGCACCCCCCTAAACAATTTTTCTGGATGTTTCCTATGATCCCATCACGATTCGATCCTAAATAATTGTCTCATATTTTTAGATCTCATCCAAGGTCATTTTACTCATTCTTCACACTTCCAATACGTGTTACCCATTAGGTTCTCAGTTATATTGTTCATCCAAATTAATAATTAATTCGAACAAGTCAAGAGCGGTATCTAGCAGCACATCATGACACCCAATTGACCGGAAAGTTAGTGGTTCAACTACAAATCTTTCCATAGACAGTAATCCATGCAATTCATCCTTTTGCCATCTTATATCCCACTTGGTTCAGAGCATGGACTATGTGTCAGCTCCCGTATGATTGACTACATAACACCTAGCCCAAGTGATGTTAGATCTTCTCCCTATGACCCATTACTCAATTAGATATATCACTAAAGACCATCATCATGACATTTCCACTTTGGCTAGAGATTCCCGAGTAATGATCCCGATAAGAGGTCATGGGTATATACTCCCTCTATCAGGAGCAGTGATTCCTCTATTGGCTACCTAATTACTTTCGAATACCTTAAGCTATACCCTATCACCACCCTATGAGCGATCTCTATGAGGCAACAAGAAATGGAGTCAAAGCCTAGAATCAGTATCCAATATATCCTTGAGTACTTCAAGTCCAAGGATACTTGCATTGCCATGATGAGACTATCATTGACATTTGAATAGATAATTCATATGATTGTCTCATAACAAGTCATCCAATGTACTTGACTACCCTTAGTAAGCATCCACATATTAACTCTGAACATCTCATGCTCACAACTTATAAGATCTACTTCTTGATCCAATCAAGGAGTATAACATGTGCTAGTCTATCCGGATCAACAATGTTTCATCCTATTGATTCTATGATTAGGGATAATTTAGATACTAATATAATTACACGTGATAGAAATCTTATTATCATAATCCCATCATGATTTCCTTCATCTATGTTTCATATCATAGACTTTCATTTATCAGTTTAAGATCTACATCAATTCATATGCAAATGAATACTAATATAATGAAAGAATGTCATTATGAATGTGTACATTAAGTGCCTCAAGCGATTGCCTTTTGGGCATATCTCTAACACCTAAAGGGTCGTATGCATTATTAGTGTGCAAAGGAAGTGAAATGGGCTTTTTGGATTCGATCCAAAATCGAGAGAGAGAAAAACCAAGTCTAGGCAAAATCATGAGCAAGAAAGGCATAATCATGAGTGCGGATTGTTTCATAATCCTAATGGACTTTCACTATCATGCTTTTGTCCTGAGTAGGATTGTCCCATTCTCGAGCTACCAAAGCTACTAGATTAAGGTCCTGATTGGGAAAGAGGTTTCACGATCTTGATATTCACAATTCAAAATAAATCACAAGGGCGAAAATGGTTCTACGATTGCATTTGCATTTGATATTAATCCTAATCAAATTAGAAATCTTAAATTGTGGGATCCAAACCCTATTCTCATAATAGAGCATAAATATCCTCTTTTAAGACAAAAAAGGGGCTATAATCTCAAAAACAAAAAGGATTTTGTTTCATCCCTCTCTCATAGATCATTCTATCTTTACTAGCATAAGAAAGTGTAATCAGTTTCTCCTTGGAGGTTTCATTCGTAGTGCCTTTGCATGGACTTCCATTAGAGGTAATCCAGTAAGGATAAATGCGGTTTGCGATAAACCAGTAAGGTGAATCGAAGGAGAAGAACTCTAAATTTTAAAGGTAATAATTTTCAACCTTTTATTTAAGGATAATCAATTATATGAACATAGGGTGATTCATGCTTGGGATTAAATTTTAATTTTCTATTGCCTCTATGTAGCATGGGCTTGGGGTTGTCCAATAACCCAAACTCTAAACGAACTCTCATTCTTGTCATATTAATGGAAGACTATTAGCCTTAATATTGAATATGAGGGATTTCTTCCTTTTAGTCTCATCATGTTATAAGTATGCATTATATATTATACATCACAAATAGATATTTAAGATAGCTACCATAACCATATGGACATGATTATGGACATTTCTAACACCAACCCTTTGAGCCATGAAAGGATTGGCTAGGTCAAAACTAGGTAGATGCATGAGATCACAACATAGTAGAAAACTATTTCCTGTTATATGTCTTCTTATATTGGCCACCACCTCCATTGACTTCTTACTCCTTACATTTCAATTCTAAGTTAATCTTATGTAATCTAATTACATAATTTTTAATAGAAAACCTCAAGTTACATTTGAGGGGAGTGAGACGAGAAGAAAAATACAAGAAAGGAATAGAAGGCAGGGACAACACATGCCCTATTTACTAAATACAATAACAATCTTATACATGAACAATTACTTTAGTCTAGTCCATAATCAAGACATCATGCTAAACCATACACCCCCAATATGCATTCTATAATGCAAAATAAAAGGCAAATATGAAAATAACATTTTGGAATCCCTTTAGTATGCACGGTTTCAACACTTGAACCCTAGAATTGGATTATTTGACCTTAATGGGAAATTCAATATATATCCATTATTTAATCACATTAAATAATTATACAAACATCTAGAAACACTTTCAAAAGGGAAATTATACCAATTAGGTATAAACTTGATCACATCAATTTTAAACCTAAAATTGCCTACATAGTCAAATAAGCTGTTTCCAATTACATGCATGCAACTTCCAAATTAAAATTAATTCATTAACTAGTTTAATAAATTAAATTTCAATATTCCAAGTAGCTAATTAAGAATTAAAACATCTTAATTAATTATTATTTAGATGTCAAGAGGATTCCATAATCCTAATTCCAATTACATGCAACTTTCCTAGTCATACTAGGTTTAGGTCTATCCAAAATTAATTTCAAATTTACAAAATATTCCAGACCTTCATATCATCAAATTTAGAACTTTTATATCAGTTAAAATTAATTAAACTAATTTCATGGATGTTCCAAATCATTATTAATATAATTACCAAAACTGATTACACAAGTTATTAATTTTGAATCATCTATGAACTAGAATTCTTTTGGTGACTCAAAATCTAACCAAATTAATTTTGTGTGGATTGGACATCTAAATAAGACCATAATAAACTCATAAACATGAATCAGAGGTACTGGATGAAAAATTACATCATAAAAATTCAAGCAAAGGCAAAACAGCCCCATCATTCATGGTAGTTGCCAAACCCTAATTAGGGTTTTATATGTCAACTGACCAAAAACGATTTTTGCTTCAATCAAGGACTCATCCAAAAGTTAAAATATATTCTAAATATATTCTAAACATGTTTGAATAATCAAATTAATAAATAAAAAGGATCAAACCCTTTGTACAACCAATTTGGCTACACTAGGTTCATTAAAACCTAGTTTTTCAGCAACTTAGCACACTTTTGAATTTCATCTTTAAATCAGATTTAAATCATTCAAAATTCATAATAAACATTTAATATCATCATATCAATATGTTTCATAAAGAAAATTAAATTTTAAAGGACATTTTAATAGTCCAACCAGAATTGCAAAGAGAGGGAGTCCAAAATTGTTCTTTTCAACCATGTCATTGCATAAACAAATAAAATCAATTATGACTTTCATAACTTGGCTCTGATACCACTCTTGGGCTTTACTGGCATGTATCACATATATACACTCAGTAGAATTTACAAACTTTGGAAACCCAAACCAAAGATCGCCCTATGGAACTCATAACTGACCATGCAAATCAAACATAGTTTATGGAATTTTAACTTGGTTTATTTATTTTTTATTTCTTGAACTTGAAACCTTCAAGTTGGGTTGTCGCAAACCACAAGTTTTCTTTCTTGGGAAGTCTCTAGCAATATCCACACAAAGAAGATGAGACAAACTGTGCATGGCAATGGTTGGTCAACCTTCCAAGGTTCTAGTATAGGAGTATGATCAAAGAGAAAATAAGAAGAAGAATTAATTTTCTAATTAATTTTTCTCAAGAGGGCTTATATAAATTTTAGGCTTAAAGTGTTAATTTATATGTTTCCAATTACCCTAGGGCAAGAGGAAACGAAATCCAATTAGGAAAATACAAAGGGAAAACAATAGGGCCAAAGGCCTATTGGGTTGGCCATGTAGCGCAACGTTGACCTGCTCGCTGGCCCACGGGGTGGGCCTGCCAGCTCTCTATTGTTAGAAATGTGCCCAAAAGACAATCCCCTTAGGCACTTAGTGTACACATTCATAAATGCATTCTTCCATTATATTAATATTCATTTGCATATGAATTGATATAGATCTTAAACTAATTAATGAAAGTCCATAATATGAAACATAGCATGAAGGAAATCATAAGGGGATCGTGATAATGAGATTCCTATTATGTGTAATTATGTTAGTATCTAAATTATCTCTGGTCATAGGATCAATGAGATAGGACATTATTAATCTAGATAGACTAGCACATGTTGCTTGATTGGATCAAGTAGTAGATCTCATAAGCTGTGAACATGAGATGTTCAGAGTTAACATGTGGATGCTTGCTAAGAGTAGTGAAGCACATTGGATGATCTGCTATGAGATGATCATATGGATTATCTATTCAAATGTCAATGATAGTCTCATCATAGCAACGGTGAAGTATCCTTAGACTAGAGGTACTCAAGGATATCTTGGATATTGATTCTATGCTTTGACTTCGTTCCTTGTTGCCTCATAGAGGTCACTCATAAGGTGGTGATTGAGTATAACTTGAGGTCTTTGAAGGTAATTGGATAGCCAATAGAGGATTCACCCCTTCTGATAGAGGGAGAGTATACCCATGACGTCTTGTCGGGATCATTACTTGGGAATCTCTGGCTAGAGTGGAAATGTCTTGAAGATGGTCTTCGGTGACATGTTTAATAGAGTAATGAGTCTCAAGGACAAGATCTAACATCATTTGGGATAAGTGTGATGTAGTCAATCTAGCAGGAGCTAATACATAGTCCATGCTCTGAATCGAATGGGGTATAGGATGGTGAAAGGATGAACTGCACATATAGTTGTCCATGGAAAGGTTCGTAGTCAAACCATTGACTTTCCGGTCAATTGGTTGCTAGATACCATTCATGACTTGCTCGAATTAATTATTAATTCAGATAGCCAACATAACCGAGAACTTAAATGGTCTTAGATGAGATCCAAAAATATGAGAGAATTATTTAGAGTCAGATTGTGATGGGATCATGAGAAAAAAATTCAGAAAAAAATCACTTGGGGGGTCATAGGCCCACGGTGCGGCTGCTAGCACGCACGCTACGCGCATATGAATGGCCAATTTTTGGCCAAATTGCCACTTTGGCCCTCCAAGCCCTTTTTAGTAATTATGCCAACCCTATGGTATTTAAGAACACATATAAATAGTATTTTTTTCATCAGAAAAATTCTGATAGCCTCTAAAGAATTTTATTTGATAATTTTCTATTTTTCTCTCAAGAACACTCTTCTTTGCTAACATAGAGAGTGTTCAAGGCTTAATTTTTGAGGTTTCATTCTTTCTTTCCACGTGGATCCACATTAGAGACGATTCAATATTAGATTGTGGTGGTTTGCAAAAACCTAACAAAAAGGAAATTTGGAGAATTGACACAAGAAATTAAAGGTATAATTTCTAACTATGTTTTTATTGAATTAGTTTTAATGGCACAAGTAGAATCCTATGATTCAGGCTTTGATTTCTTTCTCCATTGCTATTTTATGTATAAGATACATGTTCAAAACCTAACATTGGTATCAGAGCCCCCTTGTGTCCATTAAAATTAATTTTAATTTTAACAGTTTTGGTTCTATTGATTTGAAAAATTGAAATCAATTTGTAAAATTTGTTTTATATATTTTTCTTTCTATAATATGATCATGGAATGATTAAGAATGATTATTTTGAATGAAAAATGGTTTGAATGTGATTCAAATAATTAATTTCAAATTTATTACAACATGGCTATTGTTGATGAACATGTGATGTTATTTGGTTTAATCATAGGGCTGGTAATTTCTTTCTGTAATTTGATTATGAAAAATTTATTTAGACATATTTAGAATGTATTTAAGCCTATGGAAGTATCCATTAATTAATTAAAAATTGTTTTAATTAATTTTACAAACAAACTCCAAAAACGGGTATGTTTTAGTACACCTGGTGGGACTGTTTTGTTTGATTTTTTGTATACGTATTTTTTGGATCCAGTACCTTAAAATATTTTTATGTGATATTTAACATGTTATTTTGGTGTTAAATGTATGCTAAAATTATTTTGCTTGAATTTAAATTTCCAAATTAATTTTAGATGATAAATGAGTCATTTTAGGTGTCTAGTTTGTCAGTTCGAATGGACTTGAGCTGACCTAAAGATGCTTAGAATAATGATATAAGGTTTGAAAAGGATTATACATGTGCCAATTAAAACTAATTTAATCAAAGAAAATTCAAAATTTATACCTTTATAATTTCTTGATTTTTCTTCAACTTCTCACCTTGTTGGATTGTAGCAAATCACAACAATCAAATCTTGGATTGTCCTAACAACATCCACGCGAAGATGAGAGGATGAAACCACTAGGGAGATGGCTTGAACATACCTCAAAGTGCTAGCAATGGTGTATGTTCATATGAGCAGAAAATTAAACTCTTTAATTTTCTTGTTGTCTCAAAAAAAAATTTTTCTTCCAAAAATTTTTCCTTGTCTATTTTGTCTTTTGGGGTCTTTTAGATCCAAAAGAAAATAAGAAAAATACATTCAAATTCAAGAGAGGAGAAATGGGAGGTTATGAATAGTGAATAATGGCCATTAAGGGCCAATTTAAGGGTCATTGGCAGCTACCGCACGCAGCAACCCTGCTAAGTCAGCTGGCCCGCACTGGCCCATATGGGCCTGTCAACCTCCCCGAGTGATTTTTCCCCGCGATCTTATCGCGAACTAACTCAAAATAATTCTCTCATATTTTGGATCCCATCTAAAGCCATTTTACTCATTCTTTACATCTCCAAAGCGTGTGACCCATTAGGTTCCCAGTTATATTGGCCACTTAAATTATCAAATAATTTAAGCAAGTTATGTGCGATATCCAGCAACACATCATGACCCTTAATTGACCAGAAAGTCAGTGATTTGACTACAAACCTTTCCATAGACAATAATAAGTGTAATTCGTCATTTCACCATCCTATACCCCATTCAGTTCAGAGCATGGACTATGTGTCAGCTCCTGCTAGATTGACTACATCACACCTAGCTCAAGTGATTTTAGATCTTGTCACTGAGATTCATTACTCAATTAGACATGTCACTAAAGACCATCTTCATGACAGTTCCACTATGGCCAGAGATTCCCGAGTAATGATCCCAACAAGAGGCCGTGGGTATACTTTCCCTTTATCAGGAGTGGTGAATTCTCTGTTGGCTACCCAATTACCTTCGAATACCTCAAGGTGTACCCAATCACCACCCTATGAGCGACCTCTATGAGGCAACAAGGAATGGAGTCAAAGCAAAGAATCAGTATCCAATATATCCTTGAGTACCTCAAGTCTAAGGATATATGCACCATTGCTATGATGAGACTATCATTGATATTTGAATAGATAATTCATATGATTGTCTCATAGCAGGTCATCCAATATACTTGACTACTCTTAGCAAGCATCCACCTGTTAACTTTGAACATTTCATGCTCATAGCTTATGAGATCTATTGCTTGATCCAATCTAGGAGTATAACATGAGCTAGTCTATCCGGACAATAATGTCTCATCTTGTTGATCCTATAACTAGGGATAATTTAGATACTAATATAATTACACATGATAGGAATATCATTATCATGATCCCATCATGATTTCCTTCATGCTATGTTTCATATCATGGACTTTCATTAATCAGTTTAAGATTTATATCAATTCATATGCAAATGAATATTAATATAATGAAAGAATGCCTTTATGAATGTGTACACTAAGTGCCTGAGGCGATTGCCTTTTCGGCACATCTCTAACACATAGCGTATTGGAGAGCCCAAGGAAGTGAAAGACAATAAGTTAGAGGTTCAATATCAAGAGAAAAGGTGAGTTTAATTATCAAACGATTTCTTTGGTACATGTGTTTGTTGTGTGCTGCATGCAACGTGACTTGACTTGCTACTATATGAATTACATAATTGTTATGGTATGGATATGATATCAAAAGGTCATGAATGACGTAAATACGTGATTGTGTTATTGGTTTTTCTTACATGAAGTGATTAATGATTGAATATGCAAATGCTAAGTAATGATTGTTGCAAATGCATATGCATATGGACTTACAAAAAAAATTACCCCTCATTATAAATAGGATACTATCTTATTATATGTAATACACGAAAACATGATATAAATATGAGTGATATCCATAGGTATAAGGTGTTACATAACCTGTTGAAGAGGATTCAGATCTATAGAGATAGATCTAAGAGGTTACTCATTCTTTCTTAGTCTACATAGCTAAGATGCTAATGTGGTTAGCATGAAGTAGTCTATGAGAGGATCTATTCCTGTGATCGATAGGATTATCCTCTCTAATTCTTTATGTCCAAAGACTTATATAGACTAGCATGGATGTGATTCCATAAGCTTGGGTTATTGGATTCATTATGTACTATTATGTGTACTAGGCCCAGTGGATATCATGCTATGAGCGTCATGAGTGGATATCAATAAGATCCAGTTAAGGGTTTATGGGTGACTGTCAAGAACATCCTTAAATACTTGAGAATGATTGAGGATGTATTCTTGGTTTAAGGGGATAGTAAGCTTAAGGTAAGCAAGATTATGGATGCCAACATCCCATTTGACAAAGATAACTCAAAATCCTAGTCGTGCTATGTATTCGCGTTAAATGGTTTCCGGTCAATTGCAAGAGTTCTAAACAGGTGATGGCTGTGAATTCCATAATTGAAAGTACATTACAACTTCCAAGGCAGTTGAGAAAGCAGTTTGGAAAAGGGAATTCATCACAAAGTCAGAAGTAATTCCTAGTATTGTAAATCCAATATGATTGGAACAACAATAGAGCCATTACATGTGCAAAGGTATCATGGTCTCATCAAATGGTCCAAACATGTACTTAATTTTATCAATTGATTAGAGAAATCAATGGTAAATGTGATGTAATGAGAGAAAGAGTCTCTAAGGATAAGAAAATATCTGATCGAGTCACTAGACCAAATCCCTAAAAGGAATATGATAGTCATATCCCCGCCTGTGGTGTAATGTACAATGGCAATTGACTTTAGTGCAAGTGGAAGATTGTTAGAGATGTGCCCAAAAGGCAATTGCCTCAAGCACTTAATGTACACATTCATAAAGGCATTTTTTCATTATATTAGTATTCATTTGCATATGAATTGATATAGATCTTAAACTGATTAATGAAAGTCCATGATATGAAGCATAACATGAAGGAAATTATGATGGGATCATGATGATGAGATTCCTATCATTTGTAATTATGTTAGTATCTAAATTATCCCTGGTCATAGGATTAATGAGATAAGGCATTTTTAATTTGAATAGACTAGTACATGTTATATTGCTTGATTGGATCAAGTAGTAGATCTCATAAGCTATGAACATGAGATGTTCAGAGTTAACATGTGGATGCTTGCTAAGAGTAGTCAAAAGCACATTGGGTGACTTGCTAAGAGACGATCATATTGATCATCTATTCAAATGTCAATGATAGTCTCATCATAGCAATGGTGAAGTATCCTTAGACTTGAGGTACTCAAGAATATCTTGGATACTGATTCTGTGCTTTGACTCCATTCCTTGTTGCCTCATGGAGGTCCCTTATAGGGTGGTGATTGGGTACAGCTTGAGGTATTTGAAAGTGATTGGATAGCCAACAGAAGATTCATCGTTCCTGATAGAGAAAGAGTATACCCATGAAGTTTTATCGGGATCATTACTCCGGAATCTATGGCCAGAGTGGAAATTGTTGGGTTTTGAAGATGTATCACATACAAGAAAGGCAACGGAAATTAAAATTTTTCAAAACCGGTTCATAGGATACAACTTATGCCATTAAAACTAATTTAATAAAGTAAAGATAGAAATTATTACCTTTAATTTCTTGGCTTGTTTCTTCAATTTTCCTTGTCAGGTTGTCGCAAACCATAGCAATCCAAAGTAGGATATCTCTAATGGTGATCAACGCGAAGATTGAAGAATAAAATCCAAAGGAAATGGCTAGAACAATCTCAATGTGCTAGTAATCAAGATTGTTCTTTTGAGAGAATAATAATTAAACACTTTCATTAATTTTTCTGTCTCATAAATCATTTTTCTACTTCAAAAATAATTTTCCTGTCTCTTACTTCTGACCTAAATTTAATTCAAAATCAAATGAGCATGATAATAGGAGCAATTGTGGGGATTAGTGATATGATAGATTTAAGCATAGTATATGGAGTAAAAGGTTTTGTAAAAGGCAACCTTTTTCCTAAACGATGTCTTTTAACTACTAACTCTAGCTTTATAGGCAACTGCATTACCTTCCATTTCGGTCTTCTTATTAAAGACCCACTTGCACCCAATGGGCTTTGTCCCATTAGATGGGTTAACCAAAGTCCATACTTGGTTTATAGTCATGAAATTCATATCGACTTATGGCTTATGGCCATTAGTCATATTCTAAACTCTTCAGAATCTCTTCATAGTTAGTAAGTTCATCATCCTCTATGAGCAATACAACCATTTTGTTCACTTATAAGAAATCTATATTTCTTGGGAACGACTCGTATCCTACTTTACTTAAGAAGCAATTGTGTTTCATAAGGTCTTACCGTTACTTCATCTATATTAATATCATATTTGGTCTTTGTCAATTGATTCATGTCTGCTTGAGTATGTTTGAACTTCATTAAGTTCATTCTTGCTTCCACTATCTTCTCGTAAAAGAAACTCTTTCTCTTGGAAGACAGCATATTTTGAAACCAACAACTTTGGTTCTAATGAGTAGTAAAACTGATATCCAAATGACTCTCATTAGTTATCCCACATACAGACATTAGGATAGACTTTGTAACACTTTATACTTATGGATATCACTTAAACTTATATCATGTTATCATATATTGCATAGAATAAGACAATATCCTATTTATAGTGAGGGATAATTTTGTTTTTCACATAACAATATCACTTTGTAGCATTTAGCAATTCAGCAAAGCATAACAGGTTGACTATATACATAATATATATATCACATCACTATGTATTCACTATATTATACGTATACAGACATACAGTCCAAAACATAAAAGACATTTCCCTATACATATGTGAAATGCAGGGAGAGAGATTGCTGAGACTCGGCCAGTGATCTGTGATCCATATCTTCTGTATAGTATACACCTCCAAAATGAGCTAATTACTTGACTTTTGCTGAAAAATTATGCAATTTGGTGAGTTGCGAGTCAATAAGAATAATCATCAAAAGCTTTATAAAGTATCAAACCAATCGCAATTACAAGTACTAAACGCCATTCGTACACATTTTACATGTCATTCTATTTAAGAATATCATATGAACATAAATGATATTAAATAATGTAAACATTTCATTTGCTTATGCTTAGTCATTTTCTTTTTGTTGTGACCAAGCTAAACATATACTATCCCGGGTTTCCATGTGAACATTTGCATTTGCTAACTAGCTTGATCATTTGTAACATGTGTACATTTATTAGGCCATAGGCCTTTTCTTTTGCTTTTGAACATTTGTTTGGGCCATAGACCTCTTTTGCTTTACAATGTCATTTAGCTAGTCACAATGCCTTTTAAGTCCATATATATATGCATTTACAACAATCATTATATATTTCAGTCAACTTTTGTCTTGTACATAGAAAACCTATACATGTAATACAAATATGTAATTTACATTCAACACAGTCTCATTGGCCATATCATAGCAGTTATGTAATTCAAATAAAGCAAATCAAGTCACATTACATGTAGCACGTAATAATTACACGTATTATAGAAATCATTTGATAATTAAACTCACATTTTCTCTTGATATTTAACCTCTAACTTATTGTATTTCACTTCTTTGAGGCTCTGTAATATGTTGTGAACCTAATTGAATACATATTTGGTCAATTGGTAACTAAATAAACTTAGTGAAACTTAAACAAATTGAAATATGCATAATATGGACCACTAATTAGGGTTTGGTATTATGGCAGTGTGACCTTCACGTGTTCATAAGCTTATAACATTTTCTATACAACTCTAATTTGTATGATTCTTATTTCTAATTAAAGCTAACATCTAGAGCTATAACATATCTAAATTTCAGAACAATTAGACCTTTGTGGAATTTTTTATGCAATTTATATGCATGTTTTGTTTTCTGCCCTTAAGCAGTTTTGGGACACCAAGTTTGCTTATTCATATCTTATAACATATAAGTTATATTTTTATAGAACTTTGAATGCACTTATATATATTAAAATGGAACATTTTTTATGTTGGCAACTTTCATCCATTCTGACTCTAAGGTCCTCATATGGTGGGGGTACTTGTGATTGGGCAAAAACAGGATTGGCATTCGAACCTGTATGACTTCTGAGGGCCATATCTAATAAAATACTAAACATATTGAGGTGGTATTTATGCCAAACTTTACCTAAGACATATACCTATAATTTTTAGTTTTTTACCATTTATATATTATGTCTATATAGAGCTCAAAATGGGCAAACAACTAACTGGACCTGCACATGACACTAAGTAGGGAGCTCAAATATGGAACATACATGACTTTCTTAGCCATAACTCAACATCTGCCCATAATCTAGTCCTAAAATTTAGTAGACAATAGATAACACAAATATGTACAACTTTAATGTTTTGAGTTTTCTCAATTACCGAGTCCATCATATAGAAAAATAATCCAAATTGCAAGTGATTCAGCTAGGTTCCACAATCAAACCAGTTTCAATCCGATGCCAATATCTTTTCATATACACCAAATCATACAAAACTATTATATATCCATAAACCTAAGACATATAACTAAAAGGTTTATGTTTTACACATTTCCAGAATCAGTTTCCATGGATATGAAAACCGAGTGCCAACACACTGCCCAAAACAGACCATAATTAGTCATATTGAACACTTAAACAAGAAGAGATGATTACTTACCAATTCCAAACTAATTAAGGCTGAATTTCTCACAAAAATTGAGTGAAAAGAAGGAAAACAAATTGGCTGGTATGGTTGTGGGAGAAGAAGGGCAGAAATGAAGCAAAGTAATTGTGAAAGAATGAGTTAAGACTATGCAGTCTTTTGAGCAAAAGCAATCGACTCAATCTTTGTCCTTTCTCCTTTACATTTCCTTTCTTTTTTTTTCTTTTTTTATCTGTCGATATTATTATTATTATTATTATTATTATTATTATTATTATTATATTGTTACATGTACCTAGTCAATGTCAAAAATACTATCTAGTCAAATAGTCCAATCAAGTTAATTTAACTATGTCAAATTATATTTATTTTAAATTTAATCATTTCATTTAATTTCATTTTCAATATCTTGTGTTCTTATTTAATTTATAACTAATCACGCATGACTTATTTCTATTGTGATAAACCGACACGTAACAAGTCTATCTTGTGAGCATGTTATAGCTAAAATCCCTATGTATGCATGTGTTTCATGTGAATGACATATATAAAATGAACATGTCAAAATGAAATGCATGTGAGAAAGTTGAGGGTATTACAATTCTCCCCTCCTTTTAAAAATTTTGTCCCCGAAATTTGATACCTTGAAACAAATGTGGGTACTGCCTTTTCATATTTTCTATTGTTTCTCATGTTGCCTCTTCCTGTGAATGGTTAATCCATAACACTTTAACTAGAGGTATTTCCCTATTTCTCAACTGTTTTGTCTTGTATCCAATGACTTCTACTAGTTTTTCTACATAACTCATGTCATCTGTAATCTCAATGGCTTGATCTTTAAGTACATGTATAGGGTTTGATCTGTATCTTCTTAGCATACTAACATGAAACACATTATGAATCTGAGCCATCGCCGGTAGTAATGCCAACCTGTATGCTGGACCAACTTTTTCAAGAATTTCATAAGGCCCTATGTACATTGGACTCAGTTCGCCCTTCTTGCCAAATCAGATTAATCCTTTTAATGGTGACACTCGAAAAAATGCCTTTTTGCCTATCTCATATTCCATTTCCCTTCTGTGCTTCTTTTGTTTGTCTTGTACTGCCTTGAGTTTGCTTTTGACTATCTTGATCTTATCTACTATATCCTATACCATTTTTGGTCCTTCAATTGCTTGAGCACCTTCTTCATCCCAAATAATTGGGCTTCTACACTTTTTGCCATGCAGTGAAGATATAGTGCCATCTGGATACTACTGTAATATTGATTGTTGTATGCAAACTCAATTAGTGCCACATATTCATCCCAAGATCCTTTAAACTCCATAACACATGCTCTAAGCATATCTTCCAATGTTTGTATAGTTCTCTCTGATCGATCATCAGTCTATGGGTGAAATGCAGTGCTGAAATTCGATTTTATTCCCAATGCATTTTGTAAATTCACCCAAAATTATGAAGTAAATCGTGGATCTCTATCAGATATAATGGATAATGGAATGCCATGTAATCTGACTATCTCTTTGACATATAATTTTGCTACTGTACACCCCCATCTAATAGGCAAAAAATGTGCTAATTTGGTTAATTTGTCAATAATTACCCATGTGGCATCATTCTTCAGTGGAGTTTTTGGCAATCCATAAATAAAGTCCATTGTTATTTTCTCCCATTTCCATTTTGGCACTGGCAATGGATGTAGTTTACCTACTAGAGCTTGATGTTCTACTTTAATTTGTTGACATGTTAGGCATTTAGAAACATATTCTGCTATGTCTTTATCCATCCTTGGCCACCAATAATAAGGTTTCAATGATGCATTTTTGTCATTCTTGGGTGCATTACATACAGTGCATTATGTGCCTCTTCCATTATTTTTTGGCACAGGTTTTCAATGTCTGGAACACATATGCATGACTTTAACATCAATGTATCATTCTGCAAGTGGAAGGAAGTCTTTGCTTTTTTCCTGCTTTGCCATTTCAATTTTCTCATGTAATTGAGGATCTTTGTCCTATGCTTCTTTGATTCTGCCTATTAGTATAGGTCTAACCTAAAGAGTAGCAATCAATGACCCATTATCATGCATATTCAATTCAACATTCATAGACCGAAGTTGAATCAAATATGGAAGAGAAGTTGCTTGCAAGTGAGCCATACTGCTACTGAATTTCCTACTTGATACATTTGCCACAACATTTGCCTTTCCTGGATATTATTCAATTGTGTGGTCATAATATTTTAATAGCTCTAGCCATCATCTCTGTCTCATGTTTAATTTTTTTCTATTTCAGTAGATATCTCAAGCTCTTATGGTCTGTGAATATCTGGAATGTTTTGCCATGTAAATGATGTATCCAAATTTTTAATGCAAATACAACTGTAGCTAATTCTAGATCATGTACTTGACATGACATTTCATGTTGTCTCAATTGCCTAGATGCATAAGCTATCACCTTACCATCCTGCATTAATACACATTTGAAGCATTGGTGTGAAGCATCACTGTATACTATAAACCCTCCTGTGTTTGTAGGAATAGCTAACACTAGTACAAAAGTTAGCCAGTGCTTCAATTCTTCAAAACTACTTTAGCACTCTAAAGTCCACTTAAATGGCACATTCTTTCTTAACAATTTAGTCAAATGGCTGACAATCAATGAAAATCCATCAACAAATCTACAAATAATATCCAACTAAACCTAGAAAACTACGTACCTATGCAACATTCTTAAGAGCCTCCCAATTTACTATGGCCTTTGTTTTCTTTGGATCTACCTCTATACCTCTGCCTGATACCACATGTCTAACGAATACCACATGATCTAACCATAATTCACATTTACTCAGTTTAGCATATAATTGTTTCTCCCTCAAAGTTTGCAACACAATCCTCAAATATTGTTCATGTTCCTCCTTAACCTTTGAATACACTATATGTCATCAATAAATACTATGAAAAATTTATCTAGATATAATTGAAACACTTTATTCATTAGTGCCACAAATGCAGCTGGACCATTAGTTAACCCAAATGGCATGACTAAGAATTCATAGGGCCCATACCTGGTTTGAAAAGCAGTCTTTGGAACATCTACTTCTGCTACCCCTAGCTGATAATAGCCTGACTTCAAGTCAATCTTGGAAAATACGTGGGCTCCCTGTAATTGGTCAAACAAATCATCTATTATAAGCAATAGGTATTTGTTCTTAACTATCATTTTATTCAACTGTTTGTTGTCAATGCACAATCTCATGGTACCGTCTTTCTTTTTGACAAAAAACACTAGTACTCCCTATGGTGAAACATTAGGTCTGATGTACCCCTTGTCAAGTAGTTCCTACAATTAGGTCTTCAAATCTTTCAACTGAACTGGAGCCATTCTATAGGGTGATACTGATATTAGTGTTGCCCCCTATACCAAATCAATAGTGAATTCTATCTCTTTGGTATGTGGTAATCCAGGTAGATCATCTAGAAATACATCTGGAAATTCATTCACTATTGGCATATTTTCAAGTGAACTGTTAGTGGTCCTAGTGTTAGTCACATGTGCTAAATATTCCTCACATCCACCCTTGATCATTCTAAATGCCTTTATAGTAGATACTAAACAGGTAGGTACAAGTTTTTGTTCACCCATAAATACAACTCTTGGCTGGTCTGTGTTGGATTTTGAGGATGTATCTCATACACTAAATATCAGCGGAAACAAAAAAAAATCAAAACCCGAATCATAGGATTCTACTTGTGCCATTAAAACTAATTTAGCAAAATCATAGTTGGAAATTATTCATTTAATTTTTTGAACCAATTCTTCAAATTTTCTTCTTGTTGGGTTGTAGCAAACCACAATAATTCAATCTTGGATTGTCTCTAATGATAATCAACATGGAAATGGAATAAAAAAAATCAAAAGGGTAATGGTTTGAACACACACAATGTGCTAGCATTATGTATGTTCTTTGAGAGAAATTCTAAAAAAATTAACTATTAATTTTCGATGGTAACTCATTAGTTTTTCTAATAAAAATACTATTTTAGGTGTTTCCAAACACCCTAGGGTTGGAAAAATTACCAAAATAGGTTTAGGGCCAAATTTGGCATTTTATGCCATATTGGCCAAAACTTGGCCAATTCTGCCAACACCTACACGCTGGGCTTGCCCAGCGTGCAGGCACTAGCCTACCACGGGCCAGCAACAGGCCCGCGCCTCTCCGGAGCAATTTTTTCGGATTTTTTTTGTGATCCCATCACAATCCGACCCTAAATAATTCTCTCATATTTTTGGCTCTCATCCAAGACCATTTTATTCATTCTACACACCTCCATTGCATATGACTCATTAGGTTCCCGGTTATGTTGGCCACCCAAATTAGCAATTAATTGACTGGAAAGTCAACAGTTTGACTAAGAACCTTTTCATAGATAACAATATGTACAATTCAACATTTCACCATTCTATACCCCACTCAGTTCAGAGCATGGACTAAATGTCAACTCCCGCTAGACTGATTATGTCACACCTAGCCCAAGTGATGTTAGATCTTGCCCATGGGAGTCATTACTCTATTAGAAATATCACTGAAGACCATCTTTAAGACGTTTCCACTATGGCTAGAGATTCTAGAGTAATGATCCCGACAAGAGGCCGTGGGTATACTCTCCCTCTATCAGGAGCAGTGAATCCTCTGTTGGCTACCCAATTACCTCAGAATACCTCAAGCTGTACCCAATTAACACCCTATAAGCAACCTCTATGAGGCAACAAGAAATGGAGTCAAAGCATAGAATCAATATCCTTGAGTACCTCAAGTCTAAGGATACTTGCCCCATTGCTATGATGAGACTATCATTGATATTTGAATAGATAATCTATATGATCGTCTCATAGTAGGTCATCCAATATACTTGACTGCTCTTAACAAGCATCCACATGTTAACTTTGAACATCTCATGTTCACAGCTTATGAGATCTACTGTTTAATCCAATCAAGGAGTATAACATGTGCTAGTCTATCCGGATCAACAATGTCCCATCTTATTGATCCTATGACTAGGGATAATTTAGATACTAACATAATTACACATAATAGGAATCTTATTATCATGGTCCAATCATGATTTCATTCATGCTTTGTTTCACATCATGGACTTTTATTAATCAGTTTAAGATCTATATCAATTCATATGCAAATGAATACTAATATAATGAAAGAATGCCTTTATGAATGTGTACACTAAGTGCTTGAGGCGATTGCCTTTTGGGGACATCTCTAACAATCTTCCACTTGCACTAAAACAAATCGCCATTGTACATTACACCACAGGCGAGGATATGACTATCATATTCTTTTTGGGGTTTTGATCAAATGACTCGATTAGATATTTTCTTATCAGTGGGAACTCTTTCTCTCATTACATTACATCTACCATTGATTTCTAAAATCAATTGATAAGATTGAGTATATGTTTGGACCTTTTGATGAGACTATGATTCCTTTGCATATGCGGTGTCTCTATTGTTGTTCCAATTATATTGGATTTACAATAATAGGAATCACTTCTAACTTGTGATGAAACCTTGGAAGCTGTAATGTACTTTCAGTTGTGGAATCATCAGTCATCATCTATTTGGAACTTTTCCAATTGACTAGACAATTATTTAATGTGAATACATAGCATAACTAGGATTTTGAGTTATCCTTGTTGAATTGGATGTTGACATATATAATTCTGCTTACGTTAAGCTTGTTATCTCCTTAAACCAAGAATACATCCTCAATCCTTCTCAAGTATTTAAGGATGTTCTTGACAATCACCCATAAACCCTTGATGGGATCATATTGATATCCACTCATAACACTCATAATATGATATCCATTGGGCCTAGTACATAACATAGTACATAATGAATCTAATAGCCCAAGCTTATGGAATCACATCCATGATAGTCTATTTGTCTTATGTCTTTGGACATAAAGACTTAGAGAGAGTAATCCTATCGATCATAGGAATAGATCCTCTTATAGACTACTTCATGCTAACCACTTTAGCATCTTCGCTATATAGATTAAGAAAGAATGAGTAACCTTTTAGATCTATCTTTATAGATCTTAATCCCCTTTTGGCAAGCTACTTTTAAAATCCTTCTTGGAGAATTATTTTAGAGAAACAAATTTAGATCATTTCCTACTAATTGTATGTCTTCCACATACTTCACTAGGAACAAAATGGCACTCCCACGAACCTTCTTGAAAACACATGAATCATCCAAATATTGTGAGAAAACAAACTCTTTGATTATCTTATCAATTTAAATGTTTCAACTCCAGGATATTTTCACTAATCCATCAATGGATTTTGCAATTTGTATCTTGTTTCACAATCATCAGATATGAATCTCTTAGGTTGTTTTATGTACACATCTTAAGTTAGATTTCCAAAATGAAACCTGTCCTCATATCCATTTGCAAAATCTCATCATAACTAGTAGCAATGACTAGGAGTAACATGATGGATTTAAGCATAGTATATGTTGTAAAAAGTCTTGTTAAAGCCAACATTTATCTTTAATGATGTCTTTTAACAACCAACTCTAGCTTTATAGGCAACTGCATTACCTTCTATATCGGTCTTCTTCTTGAAGACCCACTTGCACCTAATGGGGTTTTGGTCCCATTAGGTGGGTTAACCAAAGTCCATACTTGGTTTATAGTTATGGAATCCTTATAGACTTATGGCCATTAGTCATATTCTGAACTCTTCAGAGTCTCTCCATAAGTAGTAGGCTCATCATCCTCTATGAGCAATATGACCTTTTGTTCACTTATAAGAGATCGATTTCTCTTAGGAACAACTCGTATCCTACTTTACTTATGAAGCTTTTTTGTTTACTAAGGTCTTACTGTTAGTTCATCTATACGAATAACATATTTGGGCTTCGTCAGTTGATTTGTGTTTGCTTGAGTATATATTTGAACTTCAAGAAGTTTATTCTTGCTCCCTTTATCTTATTATAGAAGAAAATCTTCTCTTGGAAGATAGTATTGTTTGAAACAAACACCTTTTGCTTCAAATAGTGGTAAAATTGATAACTAAATAACTCTCATTAGTTATCCCACATACAAATATAAGGTTAGATTGAGCTTTTAACTAATCCAATATTATCTATTTCTGTTAAGCATGATAATCCTAAACTTTCATTTATGAAATAATATGTTTTATGTTATTTCATATCTTATATGAAACAACATCAACTGACTAATAAGGTATTATGTTTATCACATAAACATAATGTAACGTTTGCTAATTAGGATTAGTTAGAATAAATAAATTATTTCAAGCGAAAAATAAATAATAAGTTGCTCAATTAAAATTATTAATACATAAAATTCGTTGATATAGTTAATTTAGTTAAAATAGAATTAAGTGAGTTGATTGTTAAATTGAGTTGATTAGTGAAATAATAATAATAATAATAATAATAATAATAATAATAATATTATTATTATTATTATTATTATAAAAAAGGGACAGAAAAAAAAAATTTTTGACGGGAAACATAAATAGGGCAAAAATTGCCCCTTTCTTCATTTTCTTCTTTTCTTCCTCTTCTCTTCCATGTTTCTTCCATTTTCTCTCAAAATCCAACTATAAGTCTGGCCTTTTGGATCAGTGGTAAGTAAATTAATCTTTCTTCAGTAGATTAAAGATAGATTAAGGGTTAATTGTTGGTGTTGTTAGTAAACCTATATACTCTTAGAATTTTGTTTCTGTGGCAGAGATTGGGGCTTTACTTTCATGCTCTTAGAGGACGAATTTTAAGAAGTTATAAACATGAAAGTTGTAGATTTATGTCTTATTTATATGCCTTTGAAACAATTTTTAATGTTTTGGTGTGTATAAAGAGATATCCTCAGATAAGTGTTACTAGTTTCTAACAGTGTGTCAACAGATTTTAGTCCGGTGTTTATTTATTTTCACTTTGTTAGAGGCATATTCAGTGGAAGCTTAAAACATAAAAGTTGTATATTACATGTCCTGTACCTGTATACCAAATTATGGGCTGATATTCTTGGTGTAGGTTGAGTTATTGTGAAGAGATTGATGACTGTTCTTTTGATCATAACTGTTTTCTGTGTATCCAGGTTACACTAGTTTATTTGTCTTTATTTTTGAGGTTTATGTAGCCCGAATTAACCAAAGTGTAAAACATACAAATTTTAGCTCTATATATTAGGTAAATTTCTATAAAAACCTTACCTTAATATGTTGAGTATTTTATCAGTTATGGTTATACTAATGAGGACTGGTTGGATTGTTACCCTGTGTTAGACCAGTTAGACATTCTTTAGTGTTTGAGGACTTTAGAGGCAATATCAGATAAAATTGTAAACATGAAAAATGTTTCAAATTGACCTCTCTAAGTGTCTATAAATTTTGACAATAAAACAGCTTACATGT
>CATIWF010064891.1:0-15216 GCA_949630135.1 Balakata baccata
CCATCATCACTGATGAGGTCCAATTCTTGAGCCTTCGAGGAGGTGGTGCTTGCTTTGAGAGCAAAAGGCTTCTTCCTCTCTCTTTCTCCTTCAAGCTCTTTTTCTCTCATGAGACCCATCTCATGTGTTAGAAGCTTGCCAATGAGCACATCGGTAGGAATGGTGCTCAAATCCTTATTGGGTTCTTCTATACCCGCCACTCTTGATCCATAGTCTTTCATTGGAAGACTCCTCAGGATTTTGTTATTTACATCTTTAAGGCTTATGTGTCTCCCATATTTCTTCATGTTGTTGATAATGAGGAGTAGGCGGTTGGTCATATCCGTGATGGTCTCATTTGGCTTCATCTTGAAGAGTTCATATTCGTTCATTAGGAGTTGAATTTCCTAGAACGAACTTGCTTTGTTCCTTTATAATAGTTCTCCAAGGTCCTCCACATATTATAGGCTGTTGGACAATGTTGAACTCTTCCACATTCTTGAAGAGATAGAGAGCTTGCTAGGATGGCCATGGCCTTCTTGTTTTTGCCATTTGCTCTTCTATGTGGTTCAATCCACTCATCTCTTGGGGGAGGTTCATCCTCCCCTTCAATGTTCTTCCTTATTGGTGGTGTCCATTCTTTGCAAACACTATCCCACACATCAATGCCTTCACTATCCAAGTATGCCTCCATTCTAAACTTTCAATGGGCATAGTTGGACCTATCAAAATAAGGCTTGAGGCCTTGAAATCCTTCTTATGCCATTGTTGATCTTTTGCTAGAGATGATTAAGCTTGACTTCTAGAACTTGTTCTGATACCAATTGTTGCCCAAACAATCACCAAGAAAGGGGGGACTGAATTGATGGGAAATTAAAAATTTGCACAATAAGATAATAAAAGAGAGAAGGGAGGATTGAGACACGAATTTTATAGAGGTTCGGGTGTTAACTAACCCTACTCCTCTCCCCAACTTAGATTGGGTATTATCTAATCTAATCACTTAGATTACAATTTTTGGAGTTTCAACTAACTCACTCCCAACTAGGTGTTTTAGCAAGGCTAACACTCAACCCAAATTTCCCTTGTGTTTTGTGGCTCACACAATAACCAATTTCTTGTAATTTGGCTCACACTTTCCAATTACAAGACAACCCCAAGTGTTTCCAGATTAACACTTGAACCCTTATACAAATGCAATTAATGAAAGGATTTGTGAAAATAAACTGCAATAGCTTTGGCACTTGTTAAGTTATTGGTTCTGCTTAAATGGCCCTGATTACTTACCAATTAGTCATTACAAATGGTGTCATAACTCTCTCTAACGTTCTCTTACAAGTGCATTAAATGCAGTCTGCAGAGAGAGCTGTCCCAGTCGGGAACCATGTTGTCCCGGTCGGAAAATGCCCGATTGCATTACGTGATAGCTTCTGATTGGCTGAAATTTCCAATGGCTAGTTTTTGTTCAAGTGTCCCAGTCGGGACTCCATGTGCCCCGGTCGGGACATACCTGATGATGCCACTGTCAGGAACTTGGGTCTTCTAGGCTTTGAATACGTCCTGGTCGGAACTACCCTTCCCAATTGGGACCTAAGTCAGTTTTGACTAAGTATATTTTGACTTTCTGATGATGTCGCACATTATAATGGTGTCTCCTCTTCAACAGTCATATCTTTTTGAATGTCCCGCTCAGACCCAACCTTTCCCGGTTGGGAACCTAAGTGTCCCGGTCGGGACATCCCATGTTCCGGTCTGCTTTTGCTACTGGAACTTTTGGGTCATCACCCTACAGAGTTTTTCGGTCTGGACACTTGGTTTGCTTGGTCTACTCTACAGTCCCGGTCGAGATATTATTGTCCTAGTCTAGAAACCGATGGTCCCGGTCGGGACATAGCCTTTCCCGGTCTACTTTGGCTACTGGAACTTTGAGACAGTTTGAGGCAATGCTTTCTCGGTCTGGACTTGTGTCCCGGTCGGGAGTTACATGTCTCCATGAAATTCTTGGTTTGTTCAATGAGAAAACCTTAACCAAATGTGCTGAAACTTTGAACACTATCAAAACAATACTCAACAAGAATGTTAGTAATAATTAACTTGATTGTCAAGATTAAAATACAGAGCAATCACCCTTTGGTTAACAAAAATAAATACATGAGAAAAAAGAGATGGGCAGTGACACGCAGACCCTAATTACCATACATTGGACCTAAGTCCATAATCATACATCATGCATTTCCATATATCTCTAGCATGCATTCTCTAATGCATAAAATTAAAATAAAATAGGTAGTGATGATTTTGGATTCCAAATTTGAAAGTCGATTCAACACTTGAACCGAAATTGTCTACTTTTATTGTTTCAGTCAATTTAATTTTGTATGTGATTTTAATGTGGAATTTAATAATTAATCAAATTAAATTAAATTCCATATTTTCAAAATCAATCCATAATTAATTCACCTTAAAATCAAATTATTATAATGTCAAAAATTAAACAATTTAATTTTAATATATATGTTACTTTCTAGTCATACTAGATATGTCATTTGCTCAACTTAAATTAATTCAAAATTAATTTTCAAAAATATCTAAAATTATCAGAACTTCAAATCATTATTCTAAGCATCTTTAGATCAGTTCAAGTCCATCAAAATAATTTTAGCACAAGAAAATCATTAAGACAAACGAACTAACACATAAGATGCTTAAAACGACCCAATTTTCATCCAGAACTAATTTGGAAATCTAAATTCGAGCAAATTAATTTTGGCAAACATCTAACATCAAAATAACATATTTTTAATCACATAAAAAATATTTCATAGTGCTAGAAATGAAATATTCACATACAAAAAAATCAAACAATACAATCCCGCCAGATACCCAAAACAATCTCATTTCGGTGTTTGTTTGAAAAATTAATTAAAAAATTTTTAATTAATTATTAGACACTTCCAGAGGCTTAAACACATTCTCAATATGTCTAAATAATTTTTCCATATTCAAATTATAAGAAAAATATAAACAGCCCCAACAATTAAACCGAACAACCTCACATGTTCATCAACTATGCAATTTTCAACAATTTTGTAATAAATTCGAAATTAATTATTTGAATCATATTCAAACCATTTTTCAATCAATATAATCATCCTCAATCATGTTGTGACCAGATCATAAAAAGAAAAATATGTAAAACAAATTTTACAAATTAATTTCAATTTCACAAATCAAAAGATTCAAAATCATCAAAACTATACAATCCAATTGCACCTGAAATTAAAATTAATTTTAATGGGCACAAGGTGGCTCTGATACCAATGTTGGGTTTTGAGCATGTATCACATACATATTACATAGCGGAAAATAAAAAAAAATTTCAAAACCCGAATCAAAGAATTTACTTGTGCCAATTAAAACTAATTTAACCAAAGAAAATTCAGAAATTATATCTTTATAATTTCTTGATTTTTCTTCAACTTCTCACCTAGTTAGATTGTAGCAAACCACTAGGGAGATGACTTGAACATATCTCAAAGTGCTAGCAATTGTGTATGCTCCTTTGAGAGGAAAAATTAAACTTTTTCTTTTGTTTTTTGTCTCCAAAAATTTTTCCTTATCTATTTTCTGTCTTTTGGGATCTTTTAGATCCAAAAGAAAATCAGAAAACTAGATCAAAATTGAAGAGAGGAGAAAATGAAAGGTTGCATCAAAATTGGCCAATTGGCCAATTTATAGGAGATATGTGAGTTGCTGCGTGCTGGCACACACACCAGCCCACCTAGGCCTACTGAGTAGGCCTAGTAGGCAGGCCTGCCAAGCCAGCGGACCCGTACGGGCCCATCAATCCCGAGCAATTTTTCTCTGCGATCTTATCACGAACCGACTCGAAATAATTCTCTCATATTTTAGATCTCATCCAAAGCCATTTTACTTATTCTTTACATCTGCAAAGTGTGTGACCCATTAGGTTTCCGGTTATGTTGTCCACTTAAATTATTAAATAATTTAAGCGAATCATGAGTAGTCGTGGATATACTCTCCCTCTATCAAGAGTGGTGAATTTGCTGTTGGCTACCTAATTACCTTGAATACCTCAAGCTTTACCCAATCACCACCCTATCAGCAACCTTTATAAGGCAACAAGGAATGGAGTCAAAGCACAGAATCAATATCCTTAGATATCTTTAAGTACCTCAAGTCTAAGGATACTTGCCTCATTGCTATAATGAGACTATCATTGACATTTGAATAGATAATCCATTTGATCGTCTCATAGCAGGTCATCCAATGTACTTGACTACTCTTACCAAGCATCCACATGTTAACTTTGAAGATCTCGTGTTTACAGCTTATGAGATCTACTACTTGACCCAATCAAGGAGTATAACATGTGCTAGTCTATCCAGATCAATAACGTCCCATCTTATTGATCATTTGACTAGGGATAATTTAGATACTAACATAATTACACATGATAGAAATCTCATTATCATAATGTCATCATGATTTCCTTCATGCTATGTTTTATATCATGAACTTTCATCAATCAGTTTAAGATCTATATCAATTCATATGCAAATGAATACTAATATAATGAAAGAATGCATTTATGAATGTGTATACTAAGTACTAGAGGTGATTGCCTTTTGGAGACATCTCTAATACACTGTTCATAATTGGTGGAAAATAGAGGCAGTAGCCTTCACGACCAGGTGTCATAGCCAACCCAATTTGTCATGGCCATGATAATACTATTCACAGCAATAGTGACCTATGTTTTAATGATATTTTGGTAGGTAGAAAACATGCCGAATATGCACAAATGTCATAGTATGATATAAAAACATATGGAAATATATTAATAAGTATAAATGTGATATATGAACATGCATGAATTATAAATAATATGATGAAAATAAGAAGAATGAGATTGAAACAAAGGGTTACTTTGTAAAAATACCCATTTCTCCACTTGAGGACTACTTTTGGATAGATGGTGCACCATAAAGGGGATAAATGATATGTATCGCTACGAGGTATAGAAGGGGAGCATGGTTGCTAGCCCTGGATTAGGTGCTCTTATTTTCGGTACTCATATCTATTATTATACTCAGTTTTTTGACTTAGGGAGCTCGGACGAGCATATAAGACATAATGGGTATATAAGACCCTAGACTAGGAGTGCCTACTTTATTACCCTATACAGAAAGTGAATAGGATGAGTAGCCCTAGACTGGGTTCGCCTACTTTACACCACGTATCCGGCCAGCCAGGAAAATAAGGTTTGGGCTATATTTATCAAAGTTACTTATTGAAAAGAAAATAAACATGACATGTATGATTGATGGTAAGAGGTTGATAGCATGAATAATGGTAAAAAGGTTAAGGCATATAATATGAAATGAACACAAACTTTGTAGACATGTGATACAACATTTCTATAGCTTTCATAAACATGATATATTGTTCTTAATGCCATGATATGATATATGTTATGCCTTGTTTATATGTTTGCATGGGAAAATCTCAATGCCTATATGTACCACTAAGCTAGAGATAGTCTAGCGTGAGTTTTTCTCACGTAGGTCAAGGAGCTTGTAGATAGCAAAGTTGAAGGAAGAGAAGTCAACCAAAGTCCATATCAAGTGCAGAAACTTAAGACCCGGTTTATGGGTCTATCTTATCATGTTTTGTATTTTGTATATCCATGCATATAGGTACTGTAGAAACAGCTTGTATATGACACAATATTAGATATATGTAATCTGTTCGTGTATGAGGACTTGAGCCAAAATTAAATGTTGATATAATATGAAAAAAAATAGATATATGTGAGCCTTTATGATATGAATAGTAATTAACTAGTAGATGAAGCAAAGATTGTAGAACTCTATCTATATAATAAGATTGTTTCTATTATCGAGCAAAATAATACGCATAGTTTTGTTATATAGGTAGGCCGTCACACATCTATTTATAAAACTTCAAACTCAAATGATTACGGGATAAACAATAATTCTAGTAATAAAGAGCAAAATAAGCCTAATAACAATGAGTATTTGACTATTATATGATGAGCAATAACGTATATATGAGCCATGTAATAAGTTTTTTTGCAATGAGCAACAAAGTTATATATCATGATCAAAAAATATTTATGCAATGAGCAATTAATATAGACTGATGAACTTAAGAAATGAATAATAATAATAATATAAATAACAATGAGCAAAGTAAGCCTAATAATGATGAGCATTCGAATATGCGATGAGGAATAAAATTATATATATAATGAGCAATAACATCATTATGATGTGCAATATGATTTTAGTAATAAAGTTCTATGCCATGAGCAAATGGTTATATGCGATGAGAAGTCAATATAGAATGGACTAATGAACAATTGAAATGATAAACATGAAAAATAATGAACTATTTATAATTAGTTAACTATTGCATAATCATTACATTATCTCATAATCAGTCTTTTTTTGTAATAATTCAATGTTCATAATTCTAGTAGAATTTCAATTTCACATTTATACAAGAACATAAAATAAAAATTCACATATATCATTATCACTAGTGTATGCTCGAATAGAGTATTAAGAAATGTTCTTTATTAAAAAAATGTTCTTAATACCTAAGAAAAGAAGAAAAACAATACAAAAAGATGAACATCTGGAAAAATAAATGAATATACAGTGTCTCCATTAAGTGCAATTTAATTTTACATACCAAAGTCACCATAAAGTCCTCTAACTTTTATTTTTTTACACAAAATTCAAGTACATAGAGAGAATTAATATTGTTCTAGACAATGAGACAATCTATAACAAATTTAGCTGGTTAAAATCTAAAGGTGATTGATACATTCTTATAAAATTGGTCATCTCTTATTATTTTTTTAATATTTTATTTATGACGTACCGTATGATATAAAATGAGCCTAATAGAAAATCATAAATTGGAAAAAAGAAAAAGATCATCATAAAATATCTTTTGGACGAAGATCGATATGAAGAAGCAAGAAGGAACTGAGGTATGAGAACACTGACAAATAATCCTTTATCTCTAGTCTTGATGCTTTTATCAAAGCCAGTGAGTTGGCATTGTAATTAATAAGTATATGTCATTTTATGACATGCAAAACTGTCTACGTATGCATACAAACATTTGTGCTATCGCCTCATAACTTCTGCTGGCCAAAGGAGTTGCAAATTACAGAACTGAAATGCAGTATGAGAACAAATCTATTCAATTTTATTAATTCTTTATAATTAAATTCGATTTGGTACACACCCCTAGGTGGATGAATGCCGTTGCTCAAAATTGTTTTTCTCAGATTTGATATTACATTTGGAAAAAATACTTTAAAAAAAACTACTTTTAAATAGAAATATGTTTTATCTAGAAACAGTTGATTAAAAAATCAGTTTATAAAAAATTAAAAAATTAATTAATTAGATCAAAAAATTTCAAAATTTATTTTTTGAAATACTGAACATAAATCTCAAATACTCCTTAGTAAGGTGATTTTATCTAGGTTATGACTTTTTTTCTATATATGAACTGTTATGCTTGCGCTTGTTATATGTATTTCTATATTGAGCTTTCCTCCACCCACTGAAGGAGAACAAAATACTAACTCGGTTTTTTTAAAAAAATTTAAGATAGAAGGAGAACAATTAATCGAATTTGTGATTAACAAGAAATTACACAGAATTCATGTGAGATTTTAAAAATTACAGCCAAAATAAATTTTTAAAAAACTAACAACACATTTTTTGTCCTTTGATAAAAAAAAATTGTCGCTTAAGTTAATAATTAAAAAATTGGAGTTTTAATGCACTAGCTGCTCGGCAATCAGAATTATTAGTAACAAATAGAAATTCTAAATTGTTATAAAATATTGTTAGATTGTATATAAACCCTTAAAAATTAACGCAAACATATCTTAAACATAGAAAAATAAAATAGTGTAGTGCACTGCCGTGTTTAAACTTAATACAATATCAAATGAATGAATATTATTTTAAATCGAATAGGTTTTTAAATGTAATTTGTTAAAATATTAGAGGTTATTTGTAATTTTTTCTCTAAGTAAATATAAAATTATTCCACAGATCAATTTAAGATGAATTGTAGGACCAATGTTCAATGGAAAATCTGTTGCTCTTATAGTACAGTTTATATAGCTATTTTTTTTGAAGTCCCATTTCCCCTGGGTTTACTGTTTGTTTAACTAGGTTATGGGCAGTGGAATCTTTGTCCTACCAAGTCATGTGAATTCTTGAAAGACTTCCTATATATCTTCTCTTCTTGGTATATTATATTTATATATAGAGAGAGAGAGAGAGTTAGAATTGCAACAAAACAATTTAAAAAAAGGCAGAGACAATTACAGGAGGGGAAAGGAAAGAAAAAGAAGGGCTAAAGCTAATGTCAAATCGCACTTGGTGTAAAGGCCTATTGCAAGGCTCGAGCTTTTGTCTGGCACATAAGAGTAGTTGCCCTTTCATTTTCATAGGCTACTACACTACACTGAGATGATAATAATAAAGGCCAATACTACGCACATGTCCAAAAGACAAGTAAACGTCCTACATATCTAATGCTAACAAAAGCTTCTCTCTTATAGCCTCTAGTCCTTAATGGCTTTAGCTATTCCTTTTTCCTTTTTCAACAGGATTTGATTTTCACTTTTCCTTTTCATCTCATTTTTGGGAACAGCCCAAAGTCAAAATTAATTCGTTCATAAACGGTATCAAACATGACCCTACACTTAACATTCTCTTCGTAATTCAATTCTTCTCCTTCTCTATCTCTGTTATGTAATATTAAAAGAATCCAAAGTTGAATTCTTTATCCATCATTACTTGTGCATTTGTGCCTTTTGATGCCTCACCTTTCGTTTTCACTTTTACCCCCTAAGCTTCTTCTTCGACTGGTACTTTTCCTACAAAGCTAATCCTCTTCCCTGTTCTGCTTTCAACTGCCGAGGATTACGGGGCAAGAGAAGTAAAAGGAATTTTTGAAATATGGACGTTCAATCTAGAAGAAGTAGAGAGAGAGAAAGCAGTCCTGATAGGGCCAAAGTGTGTATGAAGATGCAGCAACCAAAGGTCAAAACCATAAAAAAGGTTCAAGTTGTTTACTATCTCTCAAGAAATGGTCAGCTTGAGCACCCACATTATGTGGAAGTAACCCATTTGGCCAACCATCATCTTCGTTTGAAAGGTGACACCAAGTTCGTTTCTTTTTTTTTTTTGGTAAATTTTGTTTTTGATTTTTCGTTTTAATCACTTTTCTCGGCTATACGATCAGATGTTATGGATCGGCTTACTGTTCTTAGAGGCAAAGGCATGCCTTCTCTATATTCATGGTCCTGTAAAAGGTATATAACTTTGTATAAGCATACAATTAGACCTCAATTAAGGAATTATCTTTTATTATTGATTTGCTTAATTAATTTTGGTTTTTGGGTATGCAGGAGCTACAAGAATGGGTATGTGTGGAATGATTTGGCAGAAAATGATGTAATTTACCCATCAGATGGAGCTGAGTACGTACTCAAAGGGTCCGAATTAGTTGAAGGATGTTCTGGTGAGTTTGTTTTTAATTATTAGTTGTGATTTGTGAATGTTCTTAATTCACATTCATTTTTACCATAATTTTAAAGCCCATATGCATTAATTACTTGTTGCTTTTGCAGAAAGGTTTCAACAGCTTCAGGTTACCAACAGACAAATAATTCAAGAACCGAGTCTCCATGCAAAAGGGAAGCAGCTCTGTCCGAGTCAACGTAAACAACTAGACGAAACTCAATACAAAGGATTCATCGAAGAAGAAGAGGAATCACCAGAAGAATACGAAGATGAAGAGAAAGCAAGCTACACGTCCTCCACAACTCCTCACTCTCGTTGTTCAAGAGGAGTCTCGACGGACGAGTTAGAAGACCAACCACCCAACAGAAACTCCACTGCTGAGCCAACTCATCATGACTCGTCCTCACCACCACCCTCTATCAAAGCCTATCAGAATATAACAAACACTGCCTCCAAAAGATTTGAAGATGGTGACCCAGTAATTCTTGACTCAGCAAAGACTCGTAACTCGGTCCTACTCCAGTTCATTTCTTGTGGAAACTTACCAGTGGCTAAACCGAAGAGCAATGAGCCCAGATTAAGGCAACAACCGGCAGAGGTGACCGGTAATTTGATTATAAAAAGGAGTGAAAGCAATCTACACAAAGGGATTTTGTACAAAGCTGCAATTAAGGGAGCTGAAGAGGATGTAATCATTCGGTACATGTCTGAGAATCCTAGATTTGGGAACTTACAGGCCGAAGAAAAGGAGTATTTTAGCGGCAGCATTGTTGAATCAATGAGTGAGAACCGAGTTGTGCCCGAGTCTGCTGGGTTGAAGAGATCAAATTCGTATAATGAAGAAAGGTTAGTAACTCCTGATTTATTGAAAATTACTTATCTATAACAATTAGTAATAATAGCGATTTTACAGACATGACAAATTGTGAATGATTAATGGGATTGACATTTGATTGTTGATTGGTCAGGTGCAAGAAGGGAGAAATGTTAGAAGCAGCCAAAGAAGTTAAAGAGAAAGCAACAAGAGGGAAATGTATACCAAAAGTGTTAGTATCATCTTCAAGAGAATCAAGACAAACCAAGAAAATGAGAGAATGATCATCTGTAATAATTTGAGGTTGATGAGTGGGTGTAGTTGTCACAGTAATTAATTATAAGCAGTTATAATTAGCGTTAGTGTTACTATTAAAGTTAATGGTGTAGTAAAATCTTGTGTTAATGATTTGAATCATTTTGAATTGGTGGGAGCAAGGAATCATGTGACAATCTGACAAGGTTAAGGCTTTAAGGTTTTTGTCTTGGTGCTCTTTAATGAGATATTAATGATCTTAATTATAGTCGAAAGATATGGAGGATCACCCATCACTTACCCCTTCGTTGGTGTTTTGTCAATTAGTCCAACACCCTTTTCCGGATTAAGATATTAACAATTTTTTCTGGTAAAAAAAAAAGAACACTATTTTTTACATGTTTTATTTTTAAATAAAAACTAGGAAAATTTTTAAAATCTAAGGGATCAACTCTTTTTCTTTTTTTTTTTTTTAAATATTTTTTTATTTAAAAAACTATTTCAATTTATCAGCTTTTAACCGTAAGACAAACAAATAACTCAAATAAATATTTGGTTCATCATTTTTTAATTTGGCTTTTTCAGGTCATGGGTTGTAATTTTGTTAAACTTACATTTTTTACGGAAAATAATAGAGTTAGGTTGAAAATTTAGGAGTTATCCGTGTAATGACAACATAAAAGGATTGTTAGAATGCCAAATCCTGCACAACTCTTATAAGACGAATTAAGATAGTGAAGAAAATGTATTTAAATATTAAATTCAGTATCCATATTGGATATTAAATAGAATTAAGATAGATGTACGAGTATTCATTAGCTGATAAATTCGGTATTAAATAGATAATGGATAGCAGCAGTGGCAGTTCTTAAGGGGACTGTCCTATTTCAAATAAAAATACTATAATTAGTTCAGGTTTTTTATAAATTTTTTAGCTCCTTATCTTTTAATTCAAGAGCTCGTGGTTTTACCACTAAAGATCAAATTAGATATGTTTATTTTGTATTTTTGTCCCAATAGCTCTTTAGTTTGTTATTTTTTATTTATTTTTGTTTTACTTATGTTTATACACAATAAATTTATTATATAAATTAATTATGATTTTAGAATGAAAATATATGAGTTTACACTTTTTACGAAGAATTTATGGATTCGCCGCTAAACATTGATAGCTCTATATTAAAGAATAGAGCGGCAACTACCACTCCAAACAGAAAAAAAATAGAAATTTCCTTTCATATAATAATAATAATAATAATAAAATATATAAATAAATAAAGTTGCATTTCCAAAAATTCAATTTATGAGTATTTCAATCAGAATTGAAAATATCAATTATGTATATTTCTAATTATTTTTTTTAATTTATTTCAATTTATAAATTAGTAGGCTTTAATTTATAATTTTAATGTTTGTATTGCGGTTAATTTTATTAATTGTCATATTCTATTAACTTTATTTAATATTTAGCTACTTTAATAGGAATAGATTTATTTTTAAATATTAGCGATAACGATATTATAAACTGCTTTCAAAATATGATAATTCGGTGAGAATAATTATAATTATTTTCTTTTTAATTTTTTTATCAATATCAATATATTGTAATTTATAATTTTATAGATTATAATAAATTTTATTGGTAAATTTTTCATTATATCAAAAAATTTCTAGAATAGCAGGTAGCAAGTACTCTATCCATTCTTTCCTTACTAAATTTTAATATAATATTTTGTTTCTTTATTATATTTTAATGAGTTTCTTTCATACAATTATTGCTTTATAAAAATACTTATTTGATTGCATTTTATATAAATTTAATTTAAATCTTATACTTTTTTTTTTTTCATATTGTATCATTTTTTGAAAAGAATATTATTGACACTACATAAATTGCCTATGGAAGCGGACAAAAACTACTGCATTTCATGTTAAAACTTTTGCCAAGAAATAACTCTAAAAAACAACAACAAGAATCTTACAAGAACAGTCTCCAAAAAAGCATTCAAGCCATAAACCCTATCCCAAAACCGCTAATCAAAACATTACTCTCTATTTTTAAATAAATGTCATTTAAGGTTTTTATTTAAATAAATGTCATTTAAGAAACCCAAAGTTTCATAAATGTCATAGGGGGGCTATGGCTACTTGGAACATTAATCTCTATATTTTTAAATAAATGTCATTTAAGGCGGATCCAAAGTTTCAGCATTGCTACTTGTGCTTATATTGTTGAGCAGTTGCTGCAGCTTACTTCTCAAGATCCAATATATCTAGTTTTATTATGCAGGGAGAACATGATCCAATGTACATGTTTGATTTCAATTATGCACTAGTTTATAGTGAATTCAAGGTAGAAGAATCTAAATAGCAAGAAAAAACTTAGTTTTACTTGCTTATCGGTCATCAATGTAAATTTATGGAAAATTAATTTGAAAGGAGGTTGGATTTGCCTCGTTGATAAAGGATAAAGGTTCATGCAAATTGCTTAATAGCATTTTTTCTTGAGATTTGCCAGTACTGTCAATACTGCTTTAGTTCTATAAAAATTGGAGAATAAAGAACTTACTTTAGACGAGTACATAAAAGCTCATTATATATCACTGCCCCTAACAAAATTCTTAAGCCTTAATTTCCTTCAACATTAATTTTAATGCATCATAAAAATTTCTGATTTGTTACTTTATATGTTTATTGGTTGAATATATTCTCATTTAATTCTTACTATATAGAGCTATTGGCTTAGCTGTTTTTTTGTGGAATTTTTGGTCTCTGATTTTTTATCAACGTCTGCTTGTAAGATATTACTTCTTGTCTATGTGGTCTTTGCTGTCAATGCTTTTATGGGGCGAGGCAAAAAATATATACTTTAGTAGATTCTTTTTAACAAAATTGACTATAGATGTCTTCTGTTTTGTAACAACAAAAACCTATAGTGAATTTAAAAAAAAAATTTCACTTTATGCGCGTTGTTTTGTAACAACAGACGCCAAAGTCAAATTTTTTTAAAAGAATATACTGTATGCGTCTATCATTATATTTTAACAAATGCATAAAACTATTATATGCACTTGTAACTTTGTCAGACACACAAAATAAATATCATATCATCTTCTTTGTATGTGTCTATCTTTTAATAGACGCACAAAGTCCAAAACGACAAATATATATATAACCTTTTTATGTACTAAAGAGACATTGAAATTAAAAAATTTGCAGCAACCCGTGAAAGGAAAGAAGTTGCAGCCAAACGACCTTTGCCCAGCTACAATCCCTTACGATGTGCATAGTTGACTCACTTTCCATTCCACACATAGGACAGGTATCATCCTCCACTAGATGTTGTCTCACACGCTCCATGTAATTAGTAAGAATCCGATCATGGAATAATAACCAAATAAATATGCGAATACGTTGGTGACCTCCCAATTTCCAAATCTTATTCCAAAACGGAGAAATCACAGCTGAATCATCATCAAAAAGGCTTAAGTAATATGAAAGACCTTGAGGCAGTAGCACTCCAGTAAAATTCATCAGGTCCCATGTCTGAAGTGGGAGGAATAACTGCGGCAATGTGGAGAAGCACTGCACAAGGCAATTTAGCCTTAAAGAGACTTCAATTCCATAAACCATCAGGTGTAACACAATTTGCATTCTTTTGCCCCAATTCAACTGCAATGACTTCTTCCACCACTTTATCCCATAAAGCCCTATAACCTAGAATCCAGCTATTGGTCCAGAAATTCACTTTCTTTGTTTTTTTCCATCTCCAATGTCCCAACAAATGTTCCTATTCATTTCCTCTCACTCATGACACATATTCCTTCAAATAACGTTACAGTTATGAGGTGCTATCATAGTACTGCTACTATATATTAGATCTCATTTTATACTTAGTACTAACAACTTGAACCCACAACTTTTCCTTTTGTGAGAGAAACACCCTATATTCAATTCCTCTAAAGACTTGAGTCCTAAGACTCCTTTATCTTTTGGCTGAATAACAACATCCCAAGATAGCAGCAAAATTTTGCTTTTTTCTTGGCTTCCTCCCCATATAAATCTTCTAATAATCTTTTTTATATCCCAACACACTAAAGAAGGAATCATGGTTGTTTGCATTGTTAGAGATGTGCTATAAAATCAATTACCTTTAGCACTATATCTAAATTTCATTTATATGAATAAAAACCTATATTGAATTTAAAAAAAAATCTCATATTTACAGATTATGAGATCTGTTGCTTCATCCAATCAATGAATATAACACGTGCTAGTTTATCTAGATTAATAATATCCCGTCTTATTAATCTTATAACTAAGAATAATTTAGATACTAACATAATTACATATAATAAGAATCTCATTATCATGATCTCATCGTGATTTTCTTCATGCTATATTTTGTATCATAGGCTTCATTAATTGATTTAAGATCACTATCAATTCATATATCAAATGAATACCGAATTAATGAAAATGCCTTTTATTAATTAAATAGATTTGTACATTAAGTGCTAAAGGTGATTGCCTTTAGAGCACTTCTTTAACAACAAC
>CATIWF010064900.1:0-45854 GCA_949630135.1 Balakata baccata
CAAATTTTGCAAATACACCAAATGGGCATACATCAAATTCAGGGAAGAAACCATTAAAATTAAAAAGTAAACAAAAAGAAAAACAGAAGAACTGAAATGGGATTCAAGCAATTTAATGAAAGAGAAGAACTTTAATACAAAATATACACTGTTTTTGAAGGACCTTTACCCAGAATTTCATTAATCATTATACTGCTTTGATAGTTTTAGTTTCCTTCACCTACTCGGATGTTTTGTCTTTTCGATTTTGCTTTAGGCTCGGTGTGGCTATGTTTACATGTTTGTAGTGTTTGTAGTTATGGTTTTCTTTTTCTGGTTTTTTAGTTTCTGGATTAGGCTTGTATCTCGACAAAATTTCACCATCTATCTAAATTTTAATTTTTTTTTTAAATTTTACCATCGGTTTTGTAAAATTTCATTTTTACCGAAAATTTTTGTTTCTTACTTTTTCTTTCCTTTCTCATTTGCAGAGATTAGCTAAAATGAAGAACACAAAGAAAAATAAGTAAAACAAAATTTCTTGTTTCTACAAATCACTGATTCTGATGCTGGCAGTATCGCGTTGGAATTGAACTCGCCGCAACAAGAGCTGAAGAAGCAGAGCACCTTGATTTTTGAATCTGCGATTTAGATACCCAGAAGAAAATGAAGAAAGACTTTAAGCACAAGGTATACCGGACTTTATAGACTATTATCCATATGTTGAAGGTATTTCTAATATATACCCAATGCATGTCCAATATATACTGGATTTTATAGTCTTTGTTCACAATTGTTTTATGCTAAAGATATCCCCAAAATATACCCAATGTATGTCCAAGATATACCAGACTTTATAGATTGTCGTCTACGTATCAAAAGTATTCCCAAGATATACTCAAAGTATGTCTAAGGTATACCGAACTTTATAGCCTTTGTTCACAATTGTTTTAAGACAAAGGTATTCCTAAGATATGTTCAAAGTATGCCCAAGATATACCGAACTTTTATAACTTTTGTTCACAACTGTTTTAAGCTAAAAGTATCTCTAAGATATATCCAAAATATGCCCAAGGTATAACGGACTTTATAGCCTTTGTTCACAGCTGTTTTAGGTTGAAGGTATCTCCGAGATATACCTAAGGTATATAGGAGGTGCCGGTATAATTATAAAAAATATTTTTTGATAAAATTGAAAAAACATTGAGGAGAGACAAAGTTGTGATTATTTTTCAATTTTTTTGGTATTTATGAAAAATTATCTTGTATCTTTTTACTAATATTTTTAAAACTGGATTGGATATGAGCCGAAACAAAGACTAGATCATATACTATAATTAGTTGGAAATTTTTCATAAATACCAAAAAAAATGAGAAATAATTACAATTTTACCTTCCATCAATGTTTTTTCAATTTTCTTGAAAAATACTTTCTATAATTACACCAACACCTCATATATATATTAGGTATATCTCGGGTATACCTTCGGCCTAAAGTACTTAACAAAATATAAAATAATTTATGGTATACCTTGGTCATACCTTAGGTATATCTTAGGATACCTATGACCTAAAATAGTCATGTGAACAAAGGTTATAAAGTCCGGTATACCTTGGGCATACCTTGAGTATATTTTGGAGATACCTTGAGCCTAAAACAGTTGTGAATAAAAGCTATAAAATATGGTATGTATTGGGCATACCTTTGGTAAATCTTGGAGATACCTTGGGCCTAAAAAATTGTGAACAAAGGCTATAAAGTTCAATATATCTTGGGTATATCTTGGAAATACCTTAGCCTAAAACAGTTGTGAATAAAGGCTATAAAGTTTGGTATACCTTAAGCATACATTGAGTATATTTTATGGATACCTTAGGCCTAAAACAAAAACTATAAAATATGGTATATATTGGACATACCTTTGGTATATCTTGGAGATACCTTGGGCCTAAAAAATTGTGAACAAAGGCTATAAAGTTTAGTATATTTTGGGTATATCTTGGAAATACCTTAGCCTAAAACAGTTGTGAACAAAGGCTATAAAGTTTGGTATACCTTAAGCATACATTGAGTATATTTTATAGATACCTTAGGCCTAAAACAATTATGAACAAAGTCTATGAAGTCCAGTATATCTTAGACATACTTTGGGTATATCTTGGGAATACTTTGGTATACCTTTGGAAATTCCATAAGAATATCTCGTATACCTTGGGTATACTTTGGGAATTCCCAGGAAGAAATTCTCTGAAAATACCTTAGGTATACCTTGGAGAAACTTCGGTATACTTTTGGAAATTATATAAGAATATATGTAGTATACTTTGGGGATATCTTAGTGACTTTCACACAAAAAAAAAAAAAAGAACAAAGAAGAAGAGATTAAATAAGAAATTTCTAATGAACACCTGAAACTTAAACTTCGTTTGTCTATCAATGGATCCAAAACAAAGTTTCAAAAAAAAAAAAGATCCCAAACAAACAAACATAGAAAAGAAAGTGGATAATATAAAGAAAACTGCTTTAAATTCATCCAAGGTTACAAAAAGATTCAAAAACTCAAACTCTATCCAAATCCAAAAGATTCAATCAATGTGGAGAATATCGAGGTTACAACATATACAAAAGAATAAATCATGGTGGTTGTAATATTAGCATTTACAATATTCAAAGGCAAAAATCCGCCACCATCCTCGATTCAATCACTATAGAGAATCTCAAAAGTCACTTTAAACAACCCACCTTATCCTGGTTCTTGACAAGATCCACACCGAGGGTGATATCCAGATCGACACCCATTCTCTTTTGTTCTTTAAAAATAAACATCTAAAAAAATTGGTAAAAAATAAATTATTTTCGGTTGGTATAAAAATATGAAAAAACAATGATAAATCTGTAAATAAAAGTAAAAAAGCGGTATTGTGCGAAAATTCTTCTAACCAGTTTAATCAGATTTTTTAATGGGAATTTTACAGAAATGTTTAAAAAAGGTACCAATTCGTATTTTTATTAGAGCTCAAAATTTTTTTCAATTTTACCAAAAACAATTTTTTAAAATTACAATAATATCTAAATTTCAAAATCATCTCAAAATATACTTAAACGGTATATTTTCAGCATATATTCAATATACTTTGGAGATATATTAGTTTAATTTTCTCCAAAAATAACAAAAGAACAAGAACAATTAAATCATTAAAAAAGAAAAATAAAATTTAATTAAAATTTTAAACATTATAAAAATTTTAAACAAACAGTTTGGTATACTTTTTAAAATACTTTAAGTATATCTTAGTGATAACTTGATATGCATTTTCCTTAAAAAGAACGCCCAAATTGGAATTCTAACCTTTTTCTTGGATACATTTTTTATTTTTCAAAACACTTTCTTAACACGGATTAGATTTAGAAACACGTGGAAATCACGTGCCGTCTGGCTTTTCTTTTGTCCCATTATAGCATTGTTTAATTGGTTTTAGTTTGGTCATTATTCGAATTTCTTTTTCTTTTTATTTATCTTATTAAGGCTGATATCGAATTTAAAATCTCTCTTTTTTTTTTCATAAACTCGTTTTTCATTAATGTATTTTGCACAACTAGTTATTAATTACTATTTGATTTATATATAATTATTTTATTTTTTATTAATTTGTTTCATTTTATTATGATATTTTATTCACAGTAAATTATAAGAGTGTATATTTATCTCAAATTCTATCAAATTGCCAATTGGTCCAATATTAAGAGTATGTATAAAATAGAGTTAGTAAATATTTTATGATTTTAATAATGATAAATTATGTATAGTAAATTATGGTGATGAATTTATAATTTTTTATTAGAATTTGATTATTTATCATTATGAATTTGATTATTCATCGTTTTGAACTTGATTGTTTATCGCATGTTTATCACTTATAGATTTACTGTTTTTATTTTAATTGTACATCATTTTGAACTTAATTATTCATTATCTTGAACATAATTGTTCATCATTTTGAACTTGATTGTTCATCATTTTGAACTTGATTGTTCATTGTATGCTCATTACTTATAACATATTTTTATTATTTTTTCTTACTTATTAAGTTATTTAATTATTTTATTACTCATTAATATTTAAGTCAATTAATTCAATAAATAATAAAATAAAATAATTTGATTAATGAATTGTTAATACTATTCACTAATAATTAAATTATTAAATGAAAAAATTAACTAATACAATTAAGTTGGTATGATTGCACGTAATTATCAGATATTGAATTCATCATTAATCATTATTTAATTTTTATATAATTTTTTTGTTTTTTTATTAATTTATTTTGTCTTATTATTTATTCATAGTGAATTATAAAAGTACTTTACAGTTATTTTATATGTTCCCACTAAAAGTGTTCACAAACTGCCCAACCCGCTCAAATCAAACTAATCCGAGCCAACCTGCAATCAACTCATGGTTTAAGAAATATAGTGGATTGAATTGATTTGTATTTTTTTCAAACCCCATTCTGTAGATTGGATTGAATTTTTTATATTTACATCCGCAAACCGATCTATAATCCGCACAATTTGTATATATAATAAATATTATAAATATATATTTAATTATATTTATTTATACTAATTTTTTATATTCATAATGCAACTTTGAAATTATAATTTTCTTTAAATTCTAATTTATCATATATAACTTTACATTTATTATTATCTTACTAAAAAAAAGTAAAAGTGAATTTATGTTTATTTATATAAAAATTTATTGTATAATTAGAAAATTAATAAATTATTTATAAATTCATAATTCTTATATTTTATGAATATAATCATTATAAAAATGTAATTAATATTATTAAAATAATATTTTTGAATTTATAATATAATCACTACAACAATTTAAAAAAAATTGTTAAATATAAATTATTATTTTAAAATTTATAAATAGTAAATATTTATAGTTTTATATATTAAAATTATCATATATTCAATATTATTAGAAAAATATTGAATATTAAGAGCTTATTAGAGCTTACAAACCTCATATAAAATACATAATTATATGCAAAGAAAGAAAATCTCAACAATTTAACATATATATATGTCACACGATATTAAGAGACCAAATTCATAATATTCCTTTCCAATCAGATTTCTATCATAATATTAGAATGCATTTATCATCCATTTAGGGACTGAATTATATCTCGTGGTTTTCTAAGGAGTTTTAGCTTAATATCTTAACTTTTATATGCAATAAGAATCACATAAATCCGAATTTCATAGCATAAGTTATAGCTCAAAAATCATAAGTTATTCACTGAAAATTTGTCTAGAATACTATGGACAGCTCCATATTCGACATTTGTAGCTCATTTTTTGCCTATTTACAGATAGAATTTGAATCCATGTTCTTCATGAAAGTTTTAGCCCTATGTGTATAGTTTTATTTCCAATGGTTTATATAAATCCGAGTTATATAACATGAGTTATGACTAAAGAAATCAAGAATGTTTCACATAATTCCAGCAACATCACAAAATACCATAGTTCACCAAAAATTGGATTAAATTCATAGACATCCCCAATAGTCATAAATTATCATAATTATCATTTCCAACATCAATATCATGTCAATCATCATCTCAAGATATCACAACCACCATTTCAAAAATGCAAATGACAGGAGTTTAAAAATAAACATGCATATATATACTAACCTCAAATGGGGCATTAAAAACCTTAAGCCCTCAATTTTGCTCTTCTGTTTGAGGGTAACCACCACCCTCTATATCACCTAACAATACAACATGCCTCTTTTAGGCCAAAGAACAAACATATATAAGCTAACTCTACTATTTAAATATAAACCTAACTTAAATTATCAAACTATCTCTTTTAACTCAAATTCCATGTCAAGTTTCTTTTTTAACTAATTTAAATTCTAAAAGAAAGAGTTTTAAATTGACGGAAGAACTAATCCATATGAAATGGGTCTCCACCAAGCACAAAAATAGTAGAAAATAAGAGAAAAAAAGAAGACAAGATGATTTTTAACTTCGTTTACTTCTTTCTCTACCAAAGACAATATGAATTTGGGTGTTTAGCTTTTTCATTTCTTTTTTCTCCAAGAAAATGACTTTTTTAGCTCCAACAACTTCCTTTTTTTTCTTTTCTAAAGGATTTTGGGCTATATAAATGATTTTTCCTTTAGTTTTTTGTGATTTTCATTACAAGAAAAACACTTATTAGTGACCAGAAAATAATGAGGGTAAGGAAAAACTCTCATTAAAAGTGTAGTTTGCACACTTTGTTATGAGAGTAAAATATTACCTAGCTAAAACCTAACCGATTTTTAGTTTTATATTAATTAAAAAATTATACCCTCATTATTGGTCTAAAAATTTAGATGGGACTTTTCCCACCAAAAATATCTAATTTTCTGTATTAAAAAATAATAAAATAAAAATGTTTTAAAGCTTAGAAAAATATACAACATTGTTAATATACTCTCTATTTCTCTTTATCACTCAAATCAAACTTAAACCTAACATTTCTAAAACAAGTCCCTTTGCCGCCATCGAAGCATTGGGTTAGATCCATCAGCGGCAACTCATCCTTGATCCAGCAAGACAACAACGAATTCATCATCTGTTGTCTCTAGTCATCGGATTATTAACTTGTCTGTGCTCTTACATGCTTAATACAAAAACTAAGCCACTGGGTTTCAGATTGGGCTTCTAGTTGCTAGGTAAGGAGCAGTTGAAGATGAAGGTTAACTTTGTTGTGAGTGCGGAGCTATCGAGGGGACTCTCAGGTGATTTACTCTTTGTTACATTCTTTCTACATCTGCTTTTATATTTTGGTTTCTACTTCTCTGCTGCAAGCTTGATTATAAGTGTTCGATGATTCGATGAAATGACCGAGTGATTTCTGAATGATAATCGCTGTTTTGAGAAATCGAATGGAGGAGAGTAACAATAGTAAGTTTCATTTTTATTTCTTAAATTTCTAATGATGTGATAATTATCAATGTTGTTTTTTTTGTGAATTAAGATTCTCTGTAGCATAAACAAAAAATGGTAAGATATTTTATAAAAGTGAAAGACCCGTTTCACTTTCACTTTCAACATTAAAGAATAAGATATCAATAATCGCTTAGCTATGCATATATCAATTATCAGCTGAATGAAAAACAATATTTTTTTTTTTTAGTTTTACAATTTACACAATCATACAATTTTGAGTCTATACAAACTGAATCTTTCTATCAGAGTAAGATCTCTCAGTCAGCAACTACTATTAGGGAATAATTACCTAATTTGTGATTTTTATATAAGGAACCTAATTGTGAGAGAACAAATATGATTTATTCTTTTAGCTGGGTTACCTAATTTTTAGTTCGAACAATACTACTTTATAGTAATATTTTAGTCGTCAACTACTATTTTTAATTCTATTTTAGTCATGAAATGTTGTTCTTTCTTTTTCTCTGTATTTTTCTCTTCCAATGTCCATAGGTCGGCAGTAATTATATGTGTTTCAAGGTGATACTACATTGGCATCTTTAGCTTCTTTTAATATTCTTTACGATGTGAACTATGACTTTTAGATTGTATTTTTCTTTCAAATATTTATAATTGTTCCTTTGTTGATATGAGCAGATTTAAGTTGTTCCCCAGAATCAAGTCTTATAAGATGATATCATATGTATGTTGCTAGTTGATGGTAATGAGAGTGTTGGTAGACCAAAAAGATGGGAGAATAATTAGATGGTTACAATGGAGTATATGCTATATACATATTAACTTGAGATCTGGTTTTACTTATAGGGAAGACTAAGTGCTTCTTAGTAATTGTCTTCAGGAACTAATGGAACTGCACCTGGTAAATTGTGCTTGAATATATTATAAATTCTTATCTTACGTGTAAATCATCCTTAGATTGTGGTTTATATGCTTGTGCTTTTATAATTTACACATTTATAATCTTCAAGAATTTTCAACATGTCATTCCATAATTATGAACTCTATAGGAGTACTCTTATATCATTGCTTGTTACTACCATGTATCAGGTTGCTAGTAGAGATATCAATTAAACAATGAGAGCATATATTCTCTTGCCATGACCTCTTAGCAAAAGAACATTTCTCTGAATTTTTTCCTTTCTCAATAATATATTAAAGTAAAGTATTTTTCCCTACCATGGCCTCTTGTTTGTTAATGTTTGCAATGCTATGCATCAATCTGTTAATGGTTTTTTTTTTGGTTACTATTCACTTAGATGCTCAGTTTGGCATGTGAAACCCAATTTAATAACTTTGCTTAAATTGTTTATTCTCATTCAACTATAGTGATTAGGCCTCCACAATTGATATGTATACCTTGATCTCAATGTCTTATTCTGAAAGTTAATACTCATATATGGAAAGATGTCATATTGCCATTGCATCTTTCATTGAAGGAAACTGAATTTTGGTATCTTTCGTCTAATTGAAGCATTAGTTGCTCATAAAAGCAGCATTGAACAAACTAGTGGAAGGATTAGGAGATATCAATTGCCAAGTGCTATGAACTTAATGACTCGGGTGTTGTTTCTTCCTAAACTTCTCTCTCTCTATACATGTATCTTTGGATTATGTTGTTTCTTTCATTAGTGCCCTTAGCGACATTATGTTGAATTTTTGCTACCCCACTTGATTGTTGCTTCTTCTATCAATAATTGATAATGATGTTTCTAAAGGGCTATTATTTTTCTTTTATTCCTTTTTGTTTTGATTTTAAGATAAGGATGCTATTGTTGAACTAATGCTATCTTTTTCTTGCTTGTTCAAGACTTTCTAGTTATTTGAGTCTATAGTTTTTGAGGTTATTGCTGTTGTATTTTTTTTTTTTTTTTTCATATTGTCATGTTTTTTTTTTCATATTGTTATTCAATAGTTTTCACTGGAATTATTGTGATTACATTATTATTCCAGCTACATTTTTTTGTTGGTATTACTTGATTCTTCAAAGGCTAAGAATCGATAACTTTTTCGTTGGTATTACCCACTGCTGCTCTATTTGCTATGGCATATGCTTTTGGCTTGTAGTTCATCTCTATTCAGAATTTAAATTATTTTCCACTTGATTTTGCTAGTTTTTTGCTCTATTCTATTATTTGGTTTGGCCATCGTACGTAATTGTTTGTTGTAATTCATTCTATTTATTATCTTATGTCATGTTGAGTGTAAGAGCTCATGGTACTGTGCTATTCACTCTCTCCTTTTCTTTTCATAATTAATATTCTATATTTTAGGTTACTTAAATGGATCTGAACAGGAGTCATTATGTTCTATTATTGTTGGTTGGTCTATTTGATTGTTATAATTGATTTTTGGTTTATTGTTAAATGGCTGGACATTGAGGACAATCTACATCTCAGCCTGGACAGTCCTGTGGCAGGATTAGGAGATATCTATGCCTACGACCATCAATTGCCGAGTGTTATGAACTTAATGTTCTGGGTGTTGTTTCTTCCTAAACTTCTCTCTCTCTCTCTCTCTATATGCATCTATCTTTGTATTATGATGTTTCTTTCATTAGTGCCCTTAGCAATAAAAAAAGCAGTTACTAGTAAAATTTTGGATTCTCAAATATCACTATAAGAAAACAACTTTTAGTGAGGGAAAACTAATGAGAGTATTCAAAAACTCACTAAAAATACAATTTTTGTAGTTGTAATGTGGGTATAAAAGTTCTTTCATTAAAGGCATAATAATTAGTGAGGGAGTTTCCATTTCATAGCTATTGGTATACAAAGCCCCTCATTATTTGTCCTTTTTTTTTTTGCGCCATAGTTTCACACCAAACTAAAAATAAATTATTTATTTATCGTTTGTTCACAAAAAGTCCTAACACTCATTTCTGCTCATTAACACTCTTCCCATCTCTTTCTCCTTTTCTCATCCCCAAATTTCTGAACCCTAAAGAGAGTAACTCATCACAAAAATCTCTTATTAACCTAAATCGCTGCTTAATTTCAGCTAAATCGCCATTAGCCATCATGTCCCCAGCCCAACATTTGCTCGATGATGCTCAATATGCTGCCGCCATCGAAAAGCAGGTACTCTCTCTTAATTTGCACACTCTCAGCTATTCTCAAATCAACTTCAGCTTCCTATCCTTTCTTTGTTCAAATTTTCAGTCAACTACTCTCCTGTTTTGAGTATTAGTTCTATAAATTGCTCACATCCCTTTGATATATGATTAACTTTCAATTCCTCGAGTTTGCCTTCAGTTTATAGTCATTAGTAGCGATTGAAGTTCTACATTTGCCAAAATTTGGCTAAAACTTCTTGTTTGGTTTATTTTTCTGAATTTGTCATCAGCAGTTTCTGATACTGGTATCAGAAGCAATTTGGAAGAGTTTCAGGAACCTGAAGTGCACCGGGAAGCCATTGTTGTAGAACATTGAGGTAAACAGCTTCGTGTTTGTCCTTAGTTTTCTGTGTATATATCTATGACTGTGTAAGCATTTACCTGTATGGTGCAGATGGATTGCTCAGTGTCACAACAATCTGCAGCGTTGTATATATTTTGTGAGGGTAATTATGCCAAATTTGGTATTTGTCATTGTGAAGCAGCATTAGTATTGCGTTAGATTTGAACAATGTAGTTTTAGTAGCCTAACAACAAATTGGGCTCTAATGGTATCTCATGTAAAAATGTCTGAAATGGAATATGAAGGCTTTTCTGCACTATTTACTAAACTTGAGTAGAATCAAACTATCAGAGTTTTGCTACTAGAAAAAATATCTAATGTCAAGTTGAGTCGAGTCTTTTGACTGGCTGACAGAGGGATTTTTCCTATATGACGTGTAATTCTATTGGACTTCATATTTTCACTACCTTTTTGATGACATGATTGTCAAAAAATGAAGAAGAAAGAAAGATTTTACTAACTTCTTGTTATGGTCCACATTACTAAGCTTATTGACTTTTTATTCTATCTTTAACCTTGCACAGATTTTTGTACAATTTTCACTAATCATGTTTCCTTTAGGTCATTAACTTTAAAGTTTCTGTAAATGTAGGTAATGGAAAACTATACAGGTTGTTTGAGTTGTTTGTTAGCATCTTATATCTTCTTATTCAAAATGCACGAATTGAAGGGAATAATGATCCTGGGATTGTTGATATGAAAGCTAATATAATTGAATTACAAGGAACTCCTAAGGTAAAATGTCTTGGTATTCTTGTTGGATCAAACCTTTGGCTATGTTGACTTGTATTACCGTGCAGACTGTTAATGTTGATTAAATGTCTAGGGCATCAATAGTTTTGTTTATTTTTACTCTGGATCGTGGAATAACATGGGAGGTGGTCTAGTTTTATTTCTTTATTTATTTATTTTCAAAATTATCTACCTTTTTAATTTTTTTGGATGGAACTTCTGAGCAATGAACATGAAATTTTTAATCTCTCATTAATGCAGTGTGCAACTACCATGCTTGAGGAAAAGCAAAAGGATGGGCTTGGATCTTCAAATGATGGATTCTATGAATCTAAAATGGAATGATTGGGAATACGTCACTTCATTTTAGCATTTGAAAGGTATTTTTTTACCTTGGTCTTGGATGTAATCTTATAATCAAATTCTGATTCTTTATACAAGCTTTATAAAAAACATAGCATTAGCAGAGAGAGAGTTATTTAGACAGGCTGAGATTATTCATTCTTCACATGTAGGCAGGTTGATAACCAAATTGGGCATTTGCATACTATATATTTATTTAACTAGAATTTACAATGTTCTCAATTCTACTACTCTCTTTGATTTTCATTGACATAATTGTCATAAATCATTGAGTATATACTTCTAGTTTATACTTTATAATATTCGTAATACTTCTATTGAGATTTCAACTCTCAGTGAATTTTTTTTCTAAATATTGCAGGATGCTTAGAACTTTGGGTAAATTTTTTTGCTTCTAATTATTAGGTAAACTACAATTCTAATTACTTTGTACAAGCACATCATTATTAATTTTATTTAAACTTTGTTATGTGCAATTAATTTTTTTTTGTTTAATTTTTTGTAGGCCAAAGATCAAGCAATGATATATACAATTAGTAATATTTTTTGGCAAATATCAAATGATTGATATAGGTTTTTTTTTTTTTTTTTTTCTACCTTAGAGAAAATCAAGAAAATATTGAAATTTTCATGTATATGATACTCATATTTTGCTAGAATTATATTACATATTTTTTGGTTAACTTAAATATCAAATGTTATGTAATTAATCCAAATTGTTTAATATTTTAATTTTATTAGTTTTAATAATTAATGTCCTTTATTTTGTAGAGTTTTTTTAATTGATCATATAATATAAAATTTATTATTAAAAAAATATACAGTGGGGTAAAAATTATTTATCCTTTAATTGATTTATTATGAGGAGCTGACCTATGATATAGTGACAGAAGATGTCATCACTAAAAGTTAGCATATAGTGACAGGTAAATGTAGAATTAACGAGGGGATATTTGATTACAATTTATTAAATAATGAGACAAAATTTGTTATCAATGACAGGATTTCTTGTCACTAAAGATTTTTAATGACGGAAAAGTTACCTTCACTATATATTAAATAATAGCGGGCCATGACCGTCATTAAAAGTATTTAATGACGGTAATAGAACCCTTAATGACGGTTTTTACTCTCATTATAGATAAAATTTCTTGTTGTGTTTGGCTTTCTTTGAGTGAAATAATGTAAAAAAATGGAGAGGTAAAAAGGGAGCACGAATTTGAGAGGAAAATTTAGGGTTTGGGGCTGATATTAATGAGGAAAAATAAGGGTTTTTATATTTTGGTAAAGATGTTACTTTGGTCCCTCCTTATTTTTGCCAAATACTCACTTAAAACTTTGGCTTTTACTTATTTCTTATAACTTTTCTTAACTTTATATTTTTTAATTAAATCACCCACAACAAAAATAAAATCTTTTATTAATCTTTAAATCCCAATTTTAGACTCCGATAATATTAATTGCGGTAATTAAACATATTAATTATCCGAACCTAAATTACGGGCATTACACCTATTGATTTATTTAGATATCATTACATCATGAAGAATGAGATTACTCTTCAAAATAAATCATGTGATAACGTAGAGATTCAATGAATGCCCAATTCATTGTCCTATACCGGTTATGAACATTTTTAAAATTATCTTTTACTAGAGATATTTATCTCATTATTATCAACAACTTGATAATAAATTCTCTGTAGATAATCAAATGACCGAATATTTTATAATATATTTAACTACTGCATTTATAATATAATTACAATTTGAATATTTATTTATTATGAATATGAAATATACAAGTGTCTATTGTGATATAATAATTAATATATAAAAAACAGTGAATGTACTAGAGCATACACATTACTGATAACATTAATTTCCTTCGGAGTGGAGGCAGAAGATGTAAGCAAGAATGCTCCACTTGAATTCCAGAACAAAGCTCATGAACCGTTTAACCTACACACTTGATGAGATTGAAGGACCCTTTGAAGTGGGGTCTGATGGCATAGTAAAGTTTGAGGAGAAAGATGAGATTGACTATACTGCAGTGACTGTTTAATAGTCTGATGGTGAACGTGTGCCATTCCTTTTCAGCATCAAAAATTTGGTGGCAACAGGCAAACCAGAGAGCTTCAGTGGTGAATTTCTTGTACCATCATACCGTGGATCCTCATTCTTAGACCCAAAGGGAAGAGGTGGGTCCACTGGGTATGACAATGCAGTTGCATTGCCTGCTGGAGGAAGAGGTGATGAGGAGGAGCTGGCTAAGGAGAATAACAAGAATGCTGCATCATCATAAGGAAAAATTACCTTGAGTGTCATCGGAAGCAAGCCAGAGACTGGGGAAGTTATCGGTGTGTTTGAGAGTTTTCAACCTTCTGATACTGATTTAAGGGCAAAGACACCAAAGGATGTGAAGATCGTAGATATAATGCTGTATGATTTTGTTGTATTTATAATCTTGGTTCAAATTTTGCTATATGTTGAATGTGTTTGCCGTACTTTCCCATCAGCAGCCAATACAGATGCTCGAAGACAATTTTTCTTGTATATTAATTATCCATCCTTGCAACTTGTGATAATTCTTTAATCCATTTCTTTAATTATCAATTTCAAATTAATTTATGCATTATTTAGAAAGATATTTAGTATCTAATGATAATTAAGAGAGTTAATTATACAAAATTTTAATTATTACGGAAAACCACCATATTTCAATATTGGCGTTAAGCAGAATCAAACTAAAACTAGAATTAAATTGAATGGAATAGAATTGGATACGATTTACAATTTTATATGTTTTCCTTTTTCTCAATTATCAATTTAATTGATTTTATTTTATGTTTAAATTTTATATAGTTGGATTATTAATTTAAAATAATGTTTCGAGTTGAATGGATAAAATTTTGGAAAAATTAATATTTACTCATTATAATTTGACATAATACACTAGTATCCATTGAAATTTGAAAATTATACGATTTGCTATATGTGGTTGACATAAAATATTAATACGTCGTGAGGTTTAAAAATTATATTATTTATCCTCTGTAGTTTGACATAATATATTAGTAAGAAAAAATATTATCTTTTGTTCATGGGATACAAGTACAATAAATCAAACTTGGAAGGGATCCTAGTACAATAAATCAAACTTGCAGAGGGTAATAGTGCAGTATATCAAAATTTCAAGCGGTAAGTAGTATAATTTTCAATATTAAGGAGAACTAGTATATTATGTCATGCCACATGGTCAAATCGTATAACTTTCAAATCTTAATGGTACTAATGTATTATATCAAATTATAATTTTTTCCAAAATTTTTATCTAGATTTATAATTATACATTTATAAATATTATGATTTTTTTGAGAGGTATTTATTTTTTAATAATTTTATATTGACCATAGGGACAAATTAATTTTAAGACTATATTTAAGCCTCTGTTTGTTTGCGGAAAATAATCTGTTTCTAGAAAATATTTTTTTTAGAAAATAATTTATTTTTTATTGTTTGGTTGTACACATAAAATTTTAAGAAAATTATTTTCTAGTGTTTAGTGTATTTTGAAAAATATTATTTTCTTTTACATATAAAAAGCTATTTCCGGTTACCAACACTGGTAACGGGCCACCGACAATCATCATAAATGATTTTCAGTAGTTAATATATTAATTAGTACATATTTAATTAGTTTTAATATAACAAATTTTATTTATATAAGTGTGTCAAGATTCAGAAATTCAGAAAATAATTTTTCATTCTCAAAATATAAAGTTATTTTTCTGAAAAATAGTTTAATTTTTTCTTTTGATTAAAAAAACATTTTCTATTAACTAAAATTTTTAAATACATCAACGTAAAAAAAATGCTGAAAAATATTTTTCGCGAAAGAAACGCGAACCTAAAAGAATGAGTTACGCTTAGAAACTATGATGCGATGCAATTTAAGCCTCTTTTTCAACTCAGTACAATTAATTCGTCTCCGTTGCCGAGTTCCATTGAATAAACTCAGCGCAATAAGTTAACCAATAGATAATGACACATGGGATTTTTCAATTTTTTAAAATAAAAAATACAAATTAATTTTCTTTTCTAATTTTCTTTCAGGCAAAGAATTTAAGATTAATTAAAAAAAATTAAAAACTAAAATGCCCAAATCCCTAGCATTCTCTCTAATGCCTGGTCAATTCCAAAATTCCTAATCTGAAAACGAGGTACCTGATGTTTTTTCTTCTTTGGCGGCGGTTCACTTTGGGCAAAATACAGAACAACTGGATTTGCTTTTGCCTTTGTGGTGGGATTTGTTGCCATTTAATTAATGCTATGTTGTGTTCTTTCTAGGGATAAGCTGTGTAATTAATAATATGATGTTAATCATATATATTTATATGATAATCTTATACCGACCGAAAAATAATAAATATTCTATTTTCACAACGTATTAAAAAAATTAATTTAATTAAATTAATAATTTTTATTTTATATTTTTACAAAAATATATATTTTTCATTTATTATTATTTTGAAAATAACTAATTAATTTTTTAATATAAGATTCTAATTAATAGATGTCAATCATATTTAAAGTAAAAATTGAAAAAAATAAATAGATATTTAGATATATTTAATAAAGATATATATAAATAAAAATATATCAGTAATTGAATAAAATAACTACATCTCAACAAAAGTAAATAGGCTATAATATCAGAAAGTGTAAAATAGAAAATAAATCTATATTTTCCGAAAGAAAGAGAGTATAATATTGCAAATTGACTTCGGCTCTTAATATAATATTGAACATTGACTCGGATTGTTTTTGGGTAGTTTTCCCTAAATTGAATTATGAAACTGCTACGAAAATACCATCCTAAAAAGATGAGTAAAAAGACAAAGACTTTGCATTTTGAAACCATTAAAAAATTTAAAATTTTTACTTAAATTAAAATTTAAAGAAAATTATATATAATCATTTACAAATTTGAATGAATTTTTATTTGTTACATTTTTATTTTATATTCTTTATTATTTTTATTCTAAATATTGATTGTAATTTAAAGATAATATTAATTTATTCTCCAATGATTATTGATTGTAATTAATCAATATTAAAGAACTAATTTAAATTTTTATTTTTGTAAGTTGAATTTAATAAATTGAGAACAATTACTTAAGAAAAAAGCATCCACTCTTGCTCCTAGGATTTTAAATATCCTCTGGTAAACATCACGTATTATCCGTTATGTAACACTTTTTTAAAATCCTAATATAATACATAATTGATATATTTCTGTTAATTAAAAATAACAATGTAATATTATTGTATTCTTTGTTACGAATGATATAGACAATATAAACCGATACAAAAGTTGCATATTGATTAAAAAATTAATTTTTTAAATATTTAATAAATAATTAGACATAAAATTTATACTATTGCATAAATATGTTTACTTTAACTCTTTTAAATTAAATTATAAATTTTTAATATTATTATTATTGAAAATTGGGTAAATTATTAGTACATCCTTAAAATTTGAATGAATATACTATTTAATTCTTTCATTTTTTTAAAATACATTGTGAAATTTCTCAGATTTTTTATTCCAATAACTAAAAAGGTTCTTTATTACTTTTGAATAGAATATTTTGTTATTCAATTAAAATATAAAAAATACCTTTATTTATTATTTTGATAAATTTGATATTTTATTAACTTAAAAATAAAATATTAAAAAAATAAAAAATTTGATATTTTGGTAGTAAGTTGATGACACTAAATTTTTTTTATATTTTTTTGGTATTTTTAATACAAAAAAGAAGAACAAATTTGATATTTTGTTTATATATAATAGAAAAAATTAATATAAAGACTATAAGGTGTATTGATTTAGACTTGAGAGATTTCATAATATAATTTTAAAAATAGAAAGATCAATTAGTAGATTCAATCAAATATTAAAATGTTATAGTAATTTATCCAATATTTTAATAATTTACATTGTTACAAGCTTTCAAATGTTTAAAAGAAAGTAAGAAATTCATTTTGAATAAGAAGTTTTGGTGAATTTTTTTATTATTTAATAATAATTTTAATTATTAATAATGAATATAATATATTCAAATATTAATTGAATCTTATAAATTAAAATTAATAGCAATTGTAAAAAATAAAATATATTTAAAAATATGATTGATGTTTTAACCCACGATTTGCAATTTCCAACCAGTTTCATGGTTGAATGGGCAGGTGTAGCCGTAAGCGAGCGGGGCCCAGGGGTAATTTAACGTCTGAAAAGCAGACTTCCCTCACCTCCTTATTAAGTACTACAACAACGTTTCCTATATCCAACTCCGAAACCAAATGCACCAGGAGCAGGCAGCAACGAAGCATAGCAAAATCTCCTCAACATTTTCAATTTTGTTGCTTTAATTGTGTTCTCTTTTTAGTGCTTCTGCAGAGCTGTATTTCATTATCTGAATCTGTCATCATAAGAGTTCCTCACTGAGAGAATACCACTTCCAATTAAAAATGTCCAGGTTGGTATATGCATATTCGATTTCCAGTTTTTATAATTTTAATCTTTTTTCAACAAGCTACTACATGCATATTGCTCCTTCTATCTTTAGTTTACCAGCAAATTCTTCTATTCTATGTTTGGAAAGCTATTTTTCCTGATATACCGTCACAAAGCCGAAGCTTGAATATCTTTTGGATAATCTCCAGTATATATAACTGATTAAAAAGCACAAAAATTAATGAGGTTTGAAGTAAATGTGAGCAGAAGGCACTATATAGGAGTGAGCCAGAGACCATGGGGAAAATGGGCAGCACAGGTCCAAGATCCTAAGAAGGAGCAGCCCGAGTACTGCTGCCCTTGCTTACGATGGAGCTGCACTAATTAGGTTTAAACGAAGCAAAGCTAAGCTTATTTTCCCTGAAGGAGTTTAAGCTTCAACTGATGAATCAGGTTACTTGATTAATCATCAACATACCCATCAACAACCCTCCACCCAAGTCATTGGTTCTCCGCCGCTGCCGCCGCCATCATGCATGGCAGCAATTTCTTCCCGGAGGTGGAAAATATGGTGTGCCCCCGCAATTTCATTAGCGGACTACATCACCATCTTCATCTTCATCATCATCAGTACCTTTCCAACCACTTTCGATGCAGTACTATGGAAGTGATCCTTATAATAATTATCCTTATACTTCCCCTCTTACTAAACTTACTAAAACTGCAGAATGTTTTTGTGAATTATAGCCAACAGCAGATATATAAGCGGTAATTTCAAATCTAGAGGTTAATTTTTTTTCTCCTTTCTTTTTAACAAGTTACTAGATGCATATTGCTCCTTCCATCTTTAGTTTATCAGCAAATTCTTCTTTTCTTGGTTACCAAATTCTTCTCTGTCTCGAAAGCTACTCCATCTTCCTGATACCGTCACAAAGCCGAAGCTTGAATAGCTTTTAGATAATCTCCAGTATATATAACTGATTAAAAAGCACAAAAAATCATGGGGTTTAAAGGAAATGTCAGCAGAAGGGACCATAGAGGAGTGAGGCGGAGACCGTGGGGCAAATGGGCAGCAGAGATTCGCGATCCCTAGAAGGCAGCTCGAGTACTGCTGAGGCGAGGCCCTTGCTTACGATGAAGCTAATCTAGTTAGGTTTAAATGAAGAAAATCTAAGCTTAATTTCCCCGAAGGAGTTCAAGCTTCAACTGATGAGTCAGGTTACTTGATTAATCGTCAACATACCACCCAAAAACCCTCCACCCAAGTCATTGGTTCTCCGGCGCCGCCGCCATCATGCATGGCAGCAAATATATTCAGATATTCATTTTCAATACCCACAATTTATTCCCGGAGGTGGAAACTATGGCTTAAACTATGGTGTGCCCACGCAATTTCTTTAGCGGACTACATCACCCTCTTCATCTTCATCTTCATCATCATCAGTACCTTTCCGACCACTTTCGATGCAGTACTATGGAATTGATCCTTATAATAATTATCCTTATACTTCATCCTCTTACTAAAACTACAAAATGTTCCTGTGAATTATAGCCAATACCAGGTATAGAAGCAGTAATTTCAAATCTAGAGATTAATCATAGACATCAAGTTGAAGGGACAACTTGATCTAGTCATGGAAGAGATGATCAGTGAATAGTAACTCATGATATATGAAGCAGTAATCATAAAACATTGAACTTCCAGTTGTGCGCTGTGAATTATAGCCAATACCAGGTATATAAGCAGTAGTTTCAAATCTAGAGATTAATCGTAGGCATCAAGTTGAAGGGACAACTTGATCTAGTCATGGAAGAGATGATCAGTGAATAGCAACTCATGATATATGAAGCAGTAATCATAAAACATTGAATTTCCAGTAGATCCATTAAGTTTGATCTTAAATAAAGCCAATTTAATATATGTAACCCTTAATAGAGCACAACTCACACACACTTCTATACACTATTTATTGAGCTCTTCTAATTTATTTATTTATTTTTTTTGGAATAATAGATTAGGTGACGACCATGGAATTGCATCCGGAATTCAGATATTGAATTCAGTCATCCAAGTGGCATGTGAAACTAAGAAAAACTGTAAATTTGAGGAATTCTTAGAGATGGTTGTGATTACTCTTGTCATCTACTTCATAGCATCATTTGCAGAAGCTGAACTTCGTGCTGGTGATTTAAATTACCAAAGAATTGTTCGAAATATTCGTCTACTAGCCGGTTCTTTTACAGTTGTTTTATTTGTGTTCATCCTTGACATCCCGCATTTTGGTCACTTGCTTCTCAGCCTATGGATTTGTGTCTTTATATGGCTAATACGGAACTCCTCTGAAGAGTTGATTGGATTACTAAGTCAAACATTCCTTCTCTTGAAGAATAGAGGCAGTGATGCACTCTGCGGATTGAAGAAGTTAGCTGCCAGTCTTTGTAGGAGTGAGGCAACGAATAATGTCCCCAGGTATGCATGAAATATTACAAAGTAGCTAGAAATATTGAGACACTATGGTTATATATGGCACAAATTGAGTTATCATGCACCGATACAATAATATTATGTCACATATGCAAACTTCGGATACATAGCATACCATGACTGAAATGATTCATATTATACTAGAACATAAAGCAAGTTACTTAAAATTAACTCGAGCATAATTCATAGTGTATGTTTTGAAATTAATAAAAAAAAAAATGAAAATCTAAATTGATGTAAGCATTATTCATTGCAATTAAGGATGTAAACAAGTGAAAAATTACTTGCTAACTATTTGAGTTCGACTCATAAAAATTTTAAATTTAATTTGAAATTAATCAAGCTTGAGAGCTCTAGTATCTCATGTAGTTGAAAGAGTATTCATGTAGTTTATCGAGTTGAGTTCAAATTCGAATATCATAATATCCAACTTGTAAGACTAGCAAACTTAATCGTATAGTTACTTTTTATTATTTATTAAATTATGTTTATAACTTCAATATTTAAATATATTCGAGTTTAATCGAGTCAAATTAACTCAATTTATTTTTTAGTCCATTATTTATTAATTTTTTTAGCTGATTTGAGTTTTGTCGAGTCAAAATTAAGTAGCTCAAATATTTTTCTAGTTGAATTTTGAACAATTTAAAAAAAAACTCGATTGAATTTAAGTCGAGTTTGAATATCCAATTTTTTAATCAATTTGAACTTTAACTCGACTCATATACATCCATAATTGAAATATACGATACATCAAGTTACAATAAATTATATTGTTCCATTTTGTATAATTTGGAATTAGTAAAAAAAAATGAAAATCTAGATTGAAATTATGAAACTATGGGGGAATGGTTTTTAATTGTAGCATATATATAAAGAAGTGATGTTAGTTGTGATACATATTGTTTATATAATTAGGGATGAAAATGGTTCAGCACACAGCACAGCTGAGGAAGGAAGCGCATAACAACCTCATATATCAAGGCAGGAAAATTTCTGCGCCTCCCTCATAGTAAAATTTTCCTATCTGTCATTGTTGTTATCTGTCTTATAATAACAGCAAAAACAGATATTTTTATTTATCTTAATTTATTTTGCCTTTTAAATCTCTTTATTATTTGATAATTTCGTTTTGTAAACGTCAAAATCGATTAAAATATATATTTGACAATTCACTTATACATTTTTTTTCCTTTTATATTGTTATCATTATTAAATAAAATATAAGTTAATATTCAACTATTTATAACACTGACGCTTGTTCTATAATCGGTCTACATCATCAATTTTAATTTATTTACTAAATTGACAAATTTTGATTGTATGGATTAATTATTTAGTAAGTGTCAAAAAAAAAGTAAATAAAATAAAGTGTTGATAACATTTTTCCGGCATGACAATTCTAATATTTATCTTAATATTATCTCCTAATTCAACAGAAATTGTTTCATTTATAATTAGACTTTAATTTTTAATATTTTAAGATAAAATTCTTATTATTTACTGATTTTCACATATTATAAAAATAAAAATATGATATATAATGAAAAATGAACAATTTTTATTGAGGAGGACAGAATTTTTGTAAAATGTAATGTAATTTGTCAAAAATTGAAATAAATATATTTTTAATTATTTTATTTTTATATTTTTATTAATTAAAATAAATATAATATATATAAATGTTATTTAATAATTTAATTAAACTCTTTAAAACATTAAAAAAAAAAATGGAAATGACCCAAAACCTTTTGGCGCCTGAAAAAATCCCTTCCATGTTATGTGAGCAGCACGTGGCTTCAATTTCATTGAAATCTACAAATAGTGGTCAATATATAGCTGAACCGTTTATATTTAACAATGGGGTTCCTAAACCTAGTAAGTTTAAAGGAAAATGGGCATATATTAATTTTTATATATGTAATATCATTTTTACATTACAATTTATAAATTACCAAAAAAATAATTTAAGGAATTTAAAATTTTTAATTTATTCTTAACATATCTTTATTTAACGTTGTTTTCCTAAAATTAGGATCCCATTTGAAAAAAAAAAAATTAAATTTTTACATTAATTGCAACATTTTCCTTAGTTTTCTTTTTATTTTTCTCTATTCTTTTTATTTGTATCAATCATTGAAATTTTTATATTTACATTCCAATTAAAGCAAAATTCACACGCAATCATTAATAATAAATTATTTTAATATTAAAAAATATTGATCTAATTAGAAATCATGAATAATATATAAACTAAATCTATTATTGTAAAAGTTATACAATGACAAGTATATTCAATTGTATTTATATTATATATTTAATTCAAAATTATTAAATATATAGCTAAAAATATATTTAGTATGAGTGAGTTTTATATGATGTATATGTTTTAAAAAATAAGAATATATGTAAAGCATATTTACTATATATATGTAAGGAATTTATTAGTATAGGTAAAGGATATGAATAAGATATAAATATATAAAAATTATATTTAGCATAAGTGAGCTATATGCGATGTATATATTTATTAAATATACAAAAGAATTATAACAAAAATAAAATATATGTAAAGTATATTTAATGTATCTAAGTAAGGAATATATCGGTATATATGAAAGATATGAATAAGATATAATAAAATATTATATGTATATAGACATGAAAAATATATACATTATATATAATTAATCGATCATGTAAAAAGGCATATAAATATTATTTGACACATTGGAAGGATATAAAGGAGTAAAACAAAATATGAGAATAAATAAGTCTATTCTATAATATATAGAGCAAGTGATGTACTTTTCATAAGATTAAACCCTGACTCATAATACAAAACATATAATATTTTTTTTTTTTATTTTGAGTCATTTTCCTTATATTTAATAATCACCTTTTATAACAAGATATTAATTCATTATTTTGAACTATAATTTTAATCCATACATATGGAACAGAGACATTCTGAGTCAAAGTTGGGCCTTTTTCTACCTTAGCGTAGCAATTCGGCAACCAAAATCAATAAGTCAACACGGACACAAACTTAATACAGAAATAACTTCAATTTTTCTCAACTTTCCTTTCTTTCCACAGTAGCATGCCTTCAAATTTCAATGGATGTGTCCGAGTCCGAGTCCGGACAATTAACTTTAGGATGATATCTTTATTGTGGATTTGGGATCAACTCTGCAAATGCCAATCTCCCTTCAAAAATTTTCATTTTTTTCCACAAAAAAAAAAAGCAATGTCAGCTTCAACAGTGTGGCTTCCCATGGCCAATTTGAAGTTTGCCTTCCAAACTCTCATTTTACTCCATCCATCTGAAACTCTCGTTTTCAAATAAAAAAATTCTAATTTATTATCACTTTTATACATCTAATGTAATTTTAATTTTTTTCTATTTTAATTTTATATATATTAAATAGTTTTGTAAAATCTATAATTTTTTCTTTCAAATTTTAAATATATTTATAGAAAGAATTGAGTCTCATTTAGTTTTTTTTTTTCAATAATTGAGGCTATTAAATATTTTTAAATTTATATACTACACTAAAAAAAGATAATTAGTTTGAAATATAAAGAGCAAGATACAAAACAACAAAAGCTGCCGCATAACTATTAAAATCGGATAGGATTAGACAATGGACTACTATTGTAAATTTACTATTATGTTAAAATAATTTAAATTAATATAAAATTAATTCCATCACAATTATAAATCCTTCTTTTATTTCTTATATTTACGAACGAATGAGATCTACTTTGAGAACCCAGTCAAGGCAGAGGATATGAGTCATATGACTGCAATTAATTTCTTTTTTATTTTTCATATTTTTCTACACAATTCTCTACTTCAAAAAGCTCGACAGTATAAGAACCTGCATTCCTCAAATGAATAAAAAGTGCAAACTAAATCGGGAGTCGAAAAATGGCCAGGTTTGTATGCTCATCTTTTTATTTTTTTTAAAATTAAATTATTAGTGATTGATTAAAGTTTGTTAAGTTTAAAATTGAGCCAATATCGATACATTAATATAAAAAGATACAGGGCTGAGAAGGGAAGAAGATGATGTCATGCTCACATGGCTAAGTGGAAAAATTAATAACTGACGAAAGAATATTAATAAATGAAAAAGTTAATCAATCAATAAATGAAAATATTAAGAATATTATGCTGACGCTTCTCAATTGTCATTCATCATTTATGATCCTTTAATTTCAAAATAATTTATGCATTATAATTTTTACCCCATTTTTTACTATTTTTTTAGAGGATTTTGTTTCATTTATTTCTATAATAATAATAATAAAAGAAGTTTGGTTCATTTTTAATTTTTCTGGGTGTAAAAGAAATAATTTGAAGGATGTGTGGCTACTTGCTAGAATCAAATTAATTGAGAAGAAATAGAACCTGAAGCATACACTAATAATTTAATTTTCTAGATTAACGTGTATATAATTACAGTTTAAGTTTTTTTTTTTAAAATAAAATTCAAAATTTTATTCAACTTTCTCTAAAGTAAGTGCAACTCCATTCTATCATAAAATATTTTATATTAGCGTGAATTTTATATCAGTACTAGTATGATATACTCGCGTTGCGTTAGATATTTTTATGAGATATATTTTATAATATTTTAATGAATGGAAAATGAAATCTAAACCAAAAAATAGTATAATTAAATTAGTTAAATATAGAATATTTAATAGGAGAAATTAATAGATATATAATTAGTGAAAATTAGTTAATTTGCTGCTAGAATAGAGAAAAAAAAATTATTTCAGACATTATATTGGAAATGACAAAATTTTAATAAGTTAATTAATAAATATGATTTATTTTAAATTTCAATATGCAAAAGTATCCCTATCTAATTTATTTAAAATTAATTTTTAAATCTGATTAATTTTCTTAACATAATTTGAAAATCTAATTTCAATTAGTATGAATATTATAATTTTAGCTTTAATAAAAAATACAAATTATATATGAAAATTTATTTAAATTTTAGATTTTTTGGTATGAAAAACAAAATTTGATTGATATGAGGAAGAAAAATTTGAAAAACAAAATTCAATTAAAGTTCAAAAAACTTTAAAAAAATTAGACATGAAAATTAATTTAAACTTTAGATATTTTTGATACGAGGAAAAAAAAATTTGAAGAACAAAATTTAATCAAAGTTGAAAAAATAAATATTTTTTTTGTACGACGATAAAGGCAAAAATATCATTAAGAGTGTAGAGATAGAAATAGGCTTAGACAATGTGCTGGCCAAAGGATAATAATAAGTTTTTTAGATTCATTCGGTGTGAAAAAGTATCTATGTATAATTTATTTAAAATTCATTTGCAAATATGATTAATTTTTTTAACATATTTTGAAAATCTTAATTCAATTAGGTAGGAAGATTATAATTTTAGCTTTAATAAAAAATTTTACACGAATTATGCATGAACATTTGTTTAGATTTTGTATATTTTTAACGTGAAGAAAAAAATTTAAAAAATAAGATTTGATTGATATCAGAAAAAAAATTGAAGAACGAAATTTAATCAAAGTTAAAATAAATTTTAATAAAAAATTTTATACGAATTAGCAATAACAATTAATTTAAATTTTAGATATTTTTGATATTTTTTTTTTTTTACGATGATAAGAGCAAAAAAAAAAAACAAGTAACTAAGTGTGTCGACTGCGAAATAATACCACTGGAAATGTCTCAGTCTTGTCATGAGCCGAAAATGTAAAAGTGGTTAATGACAATAACAGGCTTGTTAGATTTATCCGCCATATAATAAAGGCTATAACTTGTTATATATTTATTAATATATAAGTGTGGGCTCTACTCTACTCTTATATTTTTATTTAGTATTATTTTGAAATTGACAAAATTCTTTGAGTTTTTTTTTTTAATTTTAATTAATTAATTACTTTCTAGTAACAGAATCATGAGCAATATTAACTTTGCAAAAATGTATAAACAAAATTTTGTTATTCATGGTTAATAGAAAAATAAATTGTTTTAATAATTATCATGAGTAATTATTTATGATTTATTATCAGCATCTGTATTAAGCAAGGACTTGGACTCTGTTTCGGCTCTTTCATATCTCTTCTTTTTCTTTTTAAAATTTATAATACTTTTAGTCTGGGATACTTCTCAGACATGGAATGATAAATGATTTAATGTTGACGCAAGTCTTCTATTTTCATTTATTTAACTGGAGGAATACGTTTTGGTTGTATTAGAGGATAATTGTTATCCAATTATTTTGAAACAAATATTTAGTTGGCTTTTGTTACCTTTGATAGTAAATTGAGCTTTTGGTTTGTGGTATAGTGTGTGGTGAACTGTAGTGTCATAACAATTATCCTCCAATTGGATGATTGAGACATATATATATATATATACTTTGCTTATGTGTTATTTTGTTACTGGCTCTATTCATCAACCACAGGTGATCTAGAATTAGACAATGTTGGGAGGAAAAATGCTATAATTTAAAAAGCTAACTATGTCAGCTTCCCTTTATATGTTTTCCCCTTTTTTATTTTTCAACACAATTCTCTATTCAAAAAATCTCGACTGTATATAAGAATATTCCTCAAATGAATCAAAAGTATAAACTAAAACGGGAGTCGAAAGAGCAGAAGAAACACAGAAAATTCTCTTAAAAATGGCCAGGTTTGTAAGTTCATCTTTTAATTACTATATGCATACTTCTTCCATCTTTAGTTTATCAGCAAATTCTTCATTATTTTTCTATGTTATGTTTACCGATTTTGCTCTCCCTCCTACTGCAGTTGTGTCGCTTCTTCAGGAGGGATATCATTGGTGTTCCCTGGCCCAGAATTGATGATCCCTGCCCAGGGAGTTTTGCCGTCTTTTGAGTTTTTCCCTCCATTATAATTAAAAAAGAAGCTACTGCACTTGCTCTTTCCATCTTGAGATTATTAGCAAATTTTCATCTTTGGTTACCGATTTGTTTTTCATGGTTAATAGAAAAATAAATTGTATTAATAATTATTGTGAGTAATTATTTATGATTTATTATCAGCATCTGTATAGCTTTCTACTAAGCGAGGACTTGGACTCTGTTTCAGCTCTCTCATATCTCTTCTTTTTCTTGTTTTTTTCTTTTTAAAATTTATAGTTCTTTTAGTTCGGGATACTTCTCAGACATGGAATGATAAATGATTTAATGTTGACACGAGTCTTCTATTTTCATTTATTTAATTGGAGGAATATGTTTTGGTTATGTGTTATTTTGTTACTGGCTCAATTAACCAAGCACAGGTGATCTAGAATTGGATAATGTTGGGAGGAAAAATGCTATAATTTAAAAAGCTAACTATGTGAGCTTTTCAATTCTTATAATTCCTCGTATGTTTTTTTATCATACATTTCTAAGATTAAAAAGAAATTGTACTTTTTCATTTATAAAATAATAATATAATTTTTATAATAAAAATTAGTACTTTATAAAAAAAGAAATATATTTAGTTATATTGAATATATATAATAAAAAGTGCACGAGATGGCGCTACTCATAAATTTACATGTATAAACATTGAGCTTCCAATAGATGATCTATTAATTTGATGGAAAATAAAGCCAACTTGAGCATATGTAACCCTTAATAGATCACAACTCACATACACACCTCTATATACCTATTCGCTGGGCTCTTATAATTTTTCTTGGGACAACAGATTAGGTGACTTCCAAGATATTGCAATATCCCTCACTCAGATATTGAATTCTATCATCCAAGTCGCATGTGAAACTAAAAATACATGTAAAATTGAAGAATTCTCGGAGATGGTTGTGATTACTATTGTCATTTACTTCATAGCATCATTTGTGGAAGCTGCACTTCATCCTAATGATGACTCAAATCGTGAGGATTCAAATTATGAAAGAAAAAATAAATTTATTTTTGTGGCTTGCATTGAAGTGGCGCATGCCACGTGGCCAATGTGCGCCATTTCAACTGACACACGACTGCGTGCGTTAGTTGAAGTAGCGCACACAAGCAATGTGTCTAACACTAACTGCACGTTTCCTCGAACTGCCTGTGTGCGCCGATTATACTAGCACACATCTCCTAAACCTATCATAAATTTGTAAATACTTTTAAAATCACCATAAATTTGTAAATATAATTTTTAATCACCCCAATTTAAGAAATATCCCAAAAATATACTATTGCTAGCTGGCTCTCTTACAATTGTTTTACTTGTTTTGATCATTAATATCCCGTACTTTGGTGACTTATCTGTATCTTTATATGGCTAATATGGAACTCCTATGAAGAGTTGATTGGATTACTACGTCAAACATTCCATCTCTTGAAGAATAGAGGTGGAGATGCAATCCATAGAAGCGGAGATGCACTCTGCAGATTAAAGGAATTAGCTTCCAGTCTCCGCAGAAGTGAGGCAATGAATCATGTCCCCGGGTATGCATGAAATATTATGAAACTAGTTAGAGATAGTGAGCCACTATGGTTTTAGTAGAAATTGAATTTATTGTGGAAAAATTATTGGATAGACTTGGTCTATCAAGTTATCTATAGATTAATTCATTTACATAATTATATATATGTAATTATTTTACTTTTATTGATTGATATAAATACAACATATATACATGTCATTTTATAATATAATTAATTAGTGTATAGATAACATAATAAACTAAATTTACATAAGAATTTCTCATTTATCGTCAACCAATATATTTTGTCATGCATAGCAGTGCATGACTAAATTGATTCATGGTATACTAGATTCATGTAGACTCGGTCAACAAATATCATAATAAACTAATCAATTATATTAACAATTATATTTATATCAACTGATGTAAATAAAACAATTGAATGCTATGCGATTTGATTAATGTATAAATAACATAATAGACTGAATCTATTTAATAATTTATCGGATTGATGTAATTAATATTGTTTATTAAGCAGACACTAGACATGAATATAAAGCAAGTTATTTGAGTTATTACTTCATTTTGTATGTTTGGGTGACAAAATGAACGGTAGAAATTGTTAGGAAAAATTGAAGCAATAAAAATATCAGCAGTATAATAAACAAAAGTTAACAATAAATCAATAACAAATAGGAATAAAAGTAAAATAAGTAAACAAATAAAAAGGAGTACTAGAATAGAGCTTAAATTGAAGTACGTTATAGCGCTATCCTAAGATAGAAAACGCTCCCTGGTAAATTATTGTAATTATATTCCTCTCCGAAAAATATGACAATGCACTGAATCTCTAATGTGCAATTAAGATAATCCTCCAACTACATTTTGCTCAATACTCATCAAAGAATAATGTATTTAATATTTAAGAATAGCATAATTTAACTTTCTCAATGGAACAATACTAGAAGAAGATAAAGTTAGAATTTCCTGTGTTAAATCAGCTAGCAACGGGAAGAATATTTATACTTAAAATTAGTAACTAACCACTTTGTGTTTAGTGGGAAAGAGAGGCCAAAAGAAATCTATAGGAAATGAGTGAGTAGAGAACTAAAACTTTCCTAAAAATAACATCTAACAGAAATAATAATAAAAAAAATAATGAAGTAGATACTATGAGGGAGTGGTTTCTAATTATGGCATAAGAAAGTGATGTTAACAGTGATACATACTGTTTATATATATTAGGGATGAAAACGAAGCGCACGACACAACTGAGGAAGGAGACGTAGAACAACCTCCTATATCAAGGTTGGAAAGTTTTTCTCCCTTTCACTTTTTATCTGCTGTACTAAGATCAATTGTCTAAGAATGTAAAAATCTTAGCCATGGTTCTACAGAACTATATATTTCATATATATAAAAAGTACAAAAAGTTTTGGGCTTGATGTTGGCGAATCTGCAAAATCCCAGTTATTTTTTATGCCTAAATAGTAATTTCGGAATTTACAAATAATTTTTTTTTTTGATTTTATAATTTTCAGGTCTTTTAATTTCCTTTTATTCCTCTGCTGCATTTTGCAAAAGATGTTTAATTCCAGAGAGTTTGAATTTATTGTTGGAATGGTCTAATTATCTAGTAAATTGCTCCTATAATAAAGTATTTAAGCCAAAAAAACAAAATCTATGGAGAGAGATATTAATTAGAAGAAGACTGAACTAATTCATGGCGTACCTAATTCATGTAAACTCAGCCTATAAATGATACGGTAGACTAATCAATTATATTAACAATTATATTTAATCAACTAAGGTGAATATAACAATTGAGCACTTGTGATTGAATTAATTTATAAATAACATAATAGACTGAATCTACCTAATAATTTTTTAAATTCATGTTATTAATATTATTTATTAAGCAGACACCAGACATGAATATAAAGCAAGTCACTCAAGTTATATTAATTTCGAAATTTATATTTTATAATTTGCAGGTCTTAACTAGGAATGTTAATTTCCTTTTATTCCTCTGCTGCATTTTGCAAAAGATGTTTAATTCCAGAGAGTTTGATGTTTATTATGCTTTTTTTTTTTAAAACAAATTTCATTGTTGGAATGTCTAATTATCAGGTAAATTGCTCCTCTAACAAAGCGTTAAAGCCAAAAAAAAAAAAAAAAAAAAAATCTACGGAGAGAGATGTTAATTAGAAGAAGCGGGAGAAATTATGAATAGATCTGAGTTCATTTTTTCACAAACGAAACTACAAACCATAGCACAGCAAAATCCATATCTAAGAGGTCGGGTATAATCTGAGAGCATTCATCATAAAAAATTTTCAATTATAAGGTTATGATCGAATAGGAAAGACATCAAACAGAGAGAAAAATAAGCCCCTTCCCAAGCCTATCACCATTTTCTGAACCATTTTTTTTCAAAGAAAATTCTGAAACAGACAAAAATCAAATTCCATGGACCTGACTGATTCTATAAGAGAAATGTTCAAGATTCTTAGCAACTTAAAGGATAAGAATCTACCTTTTAGAATTGCGTTGATTTAATACGAAATGCAAAAGTGGAAGCAAACCCAGAAGAGCCACGATTTTGGTGCATTTCCACCATGAAAGATTGTTGGTTTTCATTTTCTTCTCTCTGAAACCATCTGTCCATGCTCGAAATTGAGATTCCTTTTTGGGTTTAGAAGGAATCTCAATAAGTTCATACTCACAAAATGCGGTTCTCTTTTTGTGTTTGTATTTTCTGAGAATTTTGGTCCAATGGTCATATTTAAACTTTAATTAATTTTATTTGGGCTGAGTTTGGGCGGAAAGATTTGCATTATGATTCAGCCCAGAAAAAACATTGTGAATATTCATAGCCCTGTTGCCTGTTGAATAAATCCTATAAGAGCATCCTCAGTTGCTCTTTATTTTAAAGAGTTTTTAAAATATAATGAAGCATATTTTAAAGTCTTTTGTAAATTTTTTTTTAAAATTCTAATAGATTCTTTTTATTTTACTTTATTTCATACCAATTAATATTTATCAAAAAAATAAAAAATTTTATTATGAAAAAAAATATATATTTTTAGAAAATAAACCTTTCAAAAGATAGAATATGGATTAAATGTGAAGTGCATTAATTACAATTAGTATAGATAGTGAATTTTAGCTTTAGAAATATATATATAGTTAAACTCGCTTATTGTAAATTTTAAATATAAAAAATTAACTAGAAATTCTTTTTATAAATTAATTTTTTAAAATAAAAAATATAATTCAAATAAATACCCTATGAAATGAAATGGAGGTTTGGAAAGAAAGGTTTTAAAATGAATAGAATTCAAGTGTCAAATCTAGTGGGATATTTTTTATTTTAAAAATATAAAATTCAATTGCTTATTTAATTAAGAAAATAAAAATGAAAAGATCATCTTCATGAATGGGACCACTAAAGAAGACAGCATAAATGGGAGAGGGAAGAAAGGGAACACTTCTCGTTTTATTTTCACCCATATGCTCTCCATTTATAATTATTTTTTCATCGATTTAATATATTATCGGGTCAGCCGTAAAAATCCGACCGATACATATTCCTAATGCTGCTGGATAAAAATTAATTCTAAAAATTTCTAAAATTTAATTCTGTCAATGCTGATGTGTGTGTAATATGTCTGAGGATAGAAATGCCTCTTAACCAAGACCATCTCCAATGCAATGTATTTCGATATAAAAATCACATAAAACAAAAATGGTGATGAATTTTTCTTTTTCAATCCAATACTATTTTGGTGTTGAAAATAGTATCTGCTACAGTGCCACGTGGCACTGTAATTACACCAATTATATTTTTTTATTCTAAAAAATATAAATAAATAATATATAATGAGGAATAAATATGAAATATTCTTTTATAAAGCTGAATTTAATAAATTAAAAAAATTAATTATTAAGTGATTAAGTGGAAAGGCATCATCCACCGCAATTTTTTTTTCTCTTTTTGGTTTTTGTTTTTCTTATTTTTATTATTATTAGAAAGTAAGCAAAATATATTAAAGCAAATCGTTCAACAATGTATCGCCAGTAAAAGGAGGGATAAGGTACGCTAGTAAAAGGAGATGATTTGTTCATGTGTCTGGGTTTTGTACTTTTCTCTTAATAAGACTCATAACGCGTAAATTTGTCTTGGGATTGGAACTTATTATTTGTATTCTTTTCCTTTTATTCATAATAATGTAAAATATATTATTAAAATTAATAACAAACATTATTTAATTAAATTTGATCAAACACTAAAATTAACAGACTTAATTAATATCTTTCAATTAATTCAATCAATAATCGTATACCATCAGTGGGAAGTTCGCTTTCTGGTTGGGAAGTGTCTCTGCCCTGTTCACTTCTTAGTCCTCTAATAAAAAATAATTTAATATCATGTGGGAAGTTGCTTATTAATCTTATTACTCTAAAACATTTTGTTTTTGTTTTTATTATTTATTCTTTAATAAAATATTGGTTAGTGGGATGTCCGACCGAGCCCTCTTTTCAACGGTGAACCAGAAAAAACACATTAGAAATATTATTATTTATTTTGCGAATAGCTTGACACAGCGGAGGATTCCCATTGTAGCTCCTTTTTTTTTTTTTTTTTTCACTATTTTGAAAGACCAGCGGGGTTGTAATTGTAATTGTACTCTTAGATTGTCAAACACAAGATAGAAAAAGAAGGCCGTCCCGCAGCCCAGCATCATCTCTCTCTCTCTCGCTCTCAAAGTTATTATTTTCTCATTTCTTTGTACAGTGATGTGTGAGAGCTCTCTTCTCTCACAGACTTTCCAATTTTATAATTAATTTGTATAAAAATTCTATTATAATCAAGTAATAAAAATAAAAATAATTAATTTTTAAACTTATCAATTATATCTGAAGAGCTAATTGGCCTGTTTTTCGAATCCATATCCAATTAATTTGACAAGTCAGCGTGTTTTGCCGCAGTGTAACCGACTAAGAAATTGGTGAATTTTATCCTCCAATTATATAGATATTTTAATTATATAATTCGTAACAACTCGGTACTTAAAAGATTATTTGTAATATAAAAGTATCTCAATTATCTAACTCGTAACAACTCGGTACCTGAAAGATTATTTGTAATACAAATATATCCCAATTATGTAAATTGTAAAAATTCAATACTTTAAAAATTATTTATAACATAAAAGTATTTCAACTTTTATTTTGTAACTAAACAATACTTATATCTTCAACTATTAGAGTTTATTTAACATTGTATTTGGAAAAAATATTTTTCGGAAAAAAAAATTTGTATTTTTAACTTTTTTGAGTTTTGAAAACTATTTTTGATAAATACAGATAAATATATATTTTTTCGGAAGTATATTTGAAAAAAAATAATTCATAAAAATTAAAAAAAAATTAGTCAATTAAATAAAAAAAATTCAAAATCTACTTTTGGAATACTTAACAACACTCTCAAACACTTCTTAGTCTCTTTAACAGAAACATAATATGAAATGTCCAGATAAATTTTAATAATAATAAAATTATTTGTAATAAAAATTGAAATTTATCTGATGTGAATATTACATTTAATTTTATTTTTATTAAAATTTATTTGATATAAATATTTTATATTACATTTATTTTAGAGAGACTAATATTCAAATACAGAAAGTACTATTTAGTTACAAAATAAAAATTGAGATAATTTTGTGTTACAAAATAAAAATTGAAGTACATTTGTATTACAAATAATATTTCAGGTATCGAGTTGTTACGAGTTAAATAATTGAGGTACTTTTATATTACAAATAATTTTTCAGGTACTAAATTGTTACGAGTTAAATAATTAGAGGACCGTGAGTAAAATTCATCCCCAAGAAATTGGGACCCATTTATTTTAATAAAAAATTCTAAAATTTAATTCTGTCAATTGTGTGTAGTCTGTCGGAGGATAGAAATGCTTCTTAACAATGGTTGCTGGGAGTTTAGAAATGCTTCTTAACTATGTTTGGTTTGAAATTGAATTTTAGGAAAGTATTTTTTTTAAATAACATTTTTAAAAAAAATTAAAAGAATAATTCAATTAAATTAAAAAATATACTTTTAAAATACTCGAGAATAATTATAATCACCCCCTATAAATACTTCTTACTTGCATTGCTTGAGTGACCAAAAAGTATAAACAAAAACAGAGTTGAAAAAGCAGAAACGAAGCAATTATAAACTTTCATAATTATATTAAAAATAAGATATACTTTTAATTTTTTTAATTACATGAATAAGCGGTTGATATATTATCAATTTAGATATTTTGATTAATTTAATGAAAAGAATGCTAGTGTATTTGAATATTTTTGGTAAGTCAGTTGTTTATAACTATTAAAATATCAATATTATCGGCTTGTAAAAAAATATTTTATTTAAAAAGCTTAAACAAGTTAATAATTATTTTTTTTGAAATTTACCAAAACATGTAAGTTGATAAAATATTAAAAATTTATTGATTTAATTGAAAAATTGAAAGTAGATAATATTTTTGGTACAAATGAAAAAATTTAATTTTTTAGTAATTTATCCTTTTATATAATAAATTTATTATATAAAAATATAAGTAAAATAAAAATAAAAAATAATAAGTTAAGCCAAAAAAAATAAAAAAAAATAAATTTAATTTTTTATTTTTATGAAATAATTTAGAAAAAGAATTAGAATTAATTATAGTATTTTTCTTTGAATTAAACGGGGCTGCTGCTCTCATGAGCCCTTGAGGTCCGCCAATGCGAATAAGGCGGTCAATGCAAATATTTTGTTAATTTATTTGTAATTACTATTGTACTTCTTTCACCATTTTCATAGAAAAGTGGGGCTACAATTGTGCTTGTAGGAAAGTGGGGCTACAATTGTGCTTGTAGGAAAGTGTAAATGTAATTGGGGTTATAATTGTAATTGTAGTATGAGATTGTCAGACCCAAGAAGAGAAAAATACTATTATTTCTTTTGTGGATATACAAGAACAAAGCCACCTGTCGCCTAGAAAAATATTATTTTAACTATTATTTCTTTTCATAGGAAAGTGGGGCTATAATTGTGCTTGTAGGAAAGTGGGGCTATAATTGTATTTGTAGGAAAGTGTAAAATTATTTGTCTTTATCGTCTATAAAACGAAGGCCCTCCCGTCCCCGCTGTCGAAGTTCTCAACTTCTTATTTTCTCATTTCTTGGTATTAGCGAGTAGCCGGTGATGCGTGAGAGCTCTCTTCTCTCACAGACTTTCCACATTGCTGTTATCTTCACCAGCTTCTCTTGCCATAATCAAGCTTTAGAACACGCCCTACCCTCAACCTTTAAGCTGAAGGCCTTTCTCCTAATAAATACAAATCTCAAAATCAAAACCAATACACCAGGAGTAGCAATAAAACGCAGCAAATTCTTTCCATTGTTTTCTCTTTGATATTGTTCTCCTTTTAAGTTTGTGCTTCTGCAGAGCTGTATTTCGTTATCTGATTCTGTCATCGTAAAAGTTCCTCACTGATCGATAGATACGTACCCCTTCCAAAAATGTCGAGGTTGGTACACATATTCGATTTCCTGTTTTAAATTTTAAATTTTTATTTTTTTTAACAAGCTACTACATGCATATTCTCCTTCTATCTTTAGTTTGATCAGCAAATTCTTTTTTTTGTTGGTTTTTTTTTTCTTGCTTACCAAGTTCTTCTATGTTTTAAAAGGGGTTTTCCCGCTTTAAAAAAAGGGCGTTTTCCTGCTCAACAAAAAAAAAAAAGGTTTCTTCCCTTTTTTAGGTGTTTTGTCAAAATATTAACCAATATAGTTATTGTTTGTCTTAAACCGCATTTATTGTTTTTCTTTTTTTTTTTTTCTCATTAAATATTATTATCTATATGTTTCCTCCATAATATTTTTTTTTTTCATGTACAGAGGCCACAACCATCAATAGAATATAAATAAAGGACTAATTTAGTCTTTCTACTGTTTTTTATTTTACCTTAGTCCATTTATTTCAAATCCTATTTGAAGTTATATCATATGCAATTTTTAATTCATAGTTATTTTATCTAACTTTTTTCCAAATTTGTTTTAACTTTTTTCTCAAATTTTTTGCTATTATAAATTTTATAACAAAAAGCAACTCTTTTTTTTTTAAATGAAACATAATATGATAATATAATCAAGGTAAAATAGAAATGAGATATTAATTTGGTTAAAATTTTAATTTTTATGTCATATTATTTATATAATACACATAATAATTTTTAGTTATCATAATATTTATCATATACAATGTTCGTTCTAAATGTTAAAAATTATAAAGAAAATTAAAAAGGAAGCCAATTTATTCTGATTTTTTATTTTAAAATTTCTGCATGAATAAACTTTTGGAATAATTTCTGATATGCTTTTTAATATTTTTTCTTCTGTCACATTGCATGTATAATATATTTGGCCAAATTACGTATATATCAGGTAAAATATTATATTTGTTAAGAGAATTATTATTTTCTGAATTAATTGTAAAATTTAAAGTTAAGAGTTAAATGTAGATAGTTAAAAGTATAGCTGACAATTCATGTTATGTCATGTCTAATTATATCGTATCTTATTTCATATAGTGTCTGATCGTGTCATATTTTATGTTGTATTATGTCTTATTTCGTATCATGTATAATCATGTCGTATCTCATATGGATGCATAAGATACGAAATAATTAGACACAGTTAACTAAATGTGTCTATATGTATCTATATATATACAATATGAGACATATTTATATATGAATAGACATAAATATTAATAAAATTATAAAAATAATAGCAATACAATATTTATTTATATTTATTCATATATAAAATATACTAATAAAATTAATTTTAATATAATATATTATAAATTTATTATATATAAATATATTATAAATATTTAAAATATTATAATATGTATTTAAATATTTTGTATAGTTTGATATTAAAATAATTAAATATTTTTAATTGCATTTAATCATATTTTAATAGGTTAAATAGGTAAAATTCATTTGTATTACTGTTTTTTCTGTGTCTTAATCGTATTAATAAGATTATAATCTATATCTATTAAATTTATATTCATATTCGTTTAAATCTATATTGTTTCGTATCGTTTAATTGTTGTGTCACAAATTGCCAACTATAGTTAAAAGCTAAATTACAAGACATTGTTGTAGTATAGTTGTCACGCTCATGACAGGGATATTTCCTTATTTGTGAATCTGAGCTTCTTCTTTCCTAATGTTATATACATCAATATGGCTTTTATTCACTAAAATTTGGATGTTGCAAAGACATTATGGACAACTACAATGAAGAAATTAATCACAATAATTTCTACTTTCCTCCCCACTAATAGATGATCCTCTCATTGTGGTAGATACACCTTTAAGTATATATTTTTCTCTTTCTTCTTTTCCTTCATGTGACAGAGTAAAACACTGTTAGTTCACTATAAGTAGAGTTTGTAGTGTTCAACTTCTTTTCGATATATATTGTATTCTGTGAGATAAATGTTGGTAAATCTAAACATCAGTAGTAGGGGATAAATTTATTTTAAGGATATCGTGTGTAACACAGATATCAGATTGATTCCTTTTTATTTTGACCGTACCTAAATTAGATTAACATCTATATATATACCACTTTCCCAACAAATTTTACACTTATATATGAAGCATTGATCATAAACATTGAGCTTCCAGTAGATCTATTAATTTGATTTTAAAAATAAAGCCACTTAATATATATGTAACCCTTAATCAAACACACCTCACGCACACACCCACCTCTATACACTATTTATTGAGCTCTTACAATTTTTCATTGGATATTAGATTAGGTGACTACCAAGGGATTGCTCCCCTGATTCAAATATTGAGTTCTATCATCGAAGTGGCATGCGAAACTAAGAAAACCTGTAAAATTGAAAAATTCTTGGAGATGGTTGTGATTACTCTTGTTATCTACTTCATAGCATCATTTGTGGAAGCTGAACTTCATGCTGATGGCCTAAATTACCAAAGAATTGTCGGAAATATTCGTCTGCTAGCCGGCTCTCTTACAGCTGTTTTACTTGTTTTGATGATTGATATCCCGTACTTTGGCGACTTACTTGTCAGCCTGTGGATATGCATCTTTATATGGCTAATGTGGAACTCCTATGAAGAGTTGATTGGATTACCACGTCAAACAGTCGATCTCTTGAAGAATATAGGCAGAGTTGCACTCCACGGATTGAAAGAACTAGCCACGAGGGTCCGTAGGAGTGAGCCAACAAATCAATCCTCTACGTACGCATGAAATATTTCAAAAGTAGCTTGAAATATTGAGACACTGTACAAAAATCCTCCTCTTTTCTTTCTGTCATTTGATGTTATTTGCTGGATTAGGATAAAATCTCAAATAATATGATATTCTTAGCCACGTGTTTACAGAACTTCTTTTATATATAAAGACTTCTAATAGATTTTGGGCTTGCATTGATATCGGCGGATCTGCAAAATTACATTTATTTTTTGTACATTAAATAGTAATTTCAGACTTTATAATTAATTAATTAATTTATTTTCTTTGATTTTATAATTTGCAGGTATTAACCGAGAAATGGCAACTATAAGATTCAAGCATTATGATTTATGTTTGAAAATTCACGTATATCTTTTTTTTTTTCTTTTTATATTATTATAGTAATTAAATAAAATATAAGTTCTTTATGGGGGTTAAGCTGATTTGTTTACTCTTTTTTGAACAGATTAAACAACGTTCCATTATCAATGTTTTATCTTAGGATTTTATCTATGCAAACACTATGTTTGGAAATATAATCAACAAACTTTAGTTTACTATACTATTAAAACCTAGCATATTTTCTTTAACTAAAGAAAATCCTGATATGTAGTAGCAATATAGCATATATACACTTCATTTAAATAGAGAAAAAAATGGAGTATTAATCATGCATATATTTAGAGGAATATTAAGAACTTTCATCTTTAAAAAATCGTACAATACTCACTTTTTATTACGACAGATAAGGTCAAAGCTAACTTTACCAGTAAATATATAATACATACGATGCTTTTTTAATTGAACCAATTTCTTAAAAAACTCACTTATATTTATGTAAGATTAGAAACTTGACCGCTTGATCGCACATCCAGAATATAGCATTCAAGTTGATGCTCATTTAAATCCACTACTGAAAAATCATTTGGATCAATTATTTTAATTTTTGAAATTATAAAAAAGAATCGATATACATTTATTTGCCGTCAAGTAGCGTCGGTATACTCTACAAACGTATGCATTTTCTATCTCTTTCATAATGAGCAGAGAGAAGTCATTGAAACGTAAATCATTCAGATGAGAACTATAATATAATCACATGGGAGAGAGAATTAAGAATTACCTAGCTAGGGTTCTTCTTCAGTGCTGCCAAACCAAAGCACATCTTTCTTGATCTGCCTCCTTCAATTTAACCATGTTCCAGCTGGTAAATCTAAATGTTCAAAGTTGTTAGCAACTGAAAGCATAAGTAAAAACCAGATTGTGTAATTACCTTTTAGCTAGAATTGCATAGATAACTTAACATTAAGTTGAAGAAAACCCAGAGAAGCCATGATTTTGCTGCTTTAACACCACGAAAGTTCGTTGGTTTATAACCATTCAAATTTTGTACAATATCTTATCTCCTAATATATATGTGGCTCTCTGTTTTTTACCTATTTTTCCTGACTCTGATAGTGTTTGGGCCTGAGGTCCAATCCAAAGTTCGAATGTTCTAGGTAAATTTTAAAAACATGAAAAAAAAAAGTGTAAATATTTATAAAAATATCAAATTTTAAAGTCCAATAGCACGTCTAAAAGTAATTACGAAAATATAGAAAATCAAAAATTTACCAAAAATTTACAATAAAATTAATAAAAGTTCAAGTTAGAAAAGGTGTATTAAAGATTTATTTAAATTTTATTCAAATTATATTCAAAATTTATTAAATATTTACCAAAAAATTAATTAAAATTAAAATTAAATAAAATTTACTCAAAATTTACTAAGGTTTACTCAACAATTACTCAAGGTTTATGAAAAATTTACCATAAAATTAAAGAAAATTGAAGTTATAAAAAGTTTATCAAAATTTACTTAAGATTTACTCAAGTTATACGTAATGTTTATTAGAAAATTAATAAAAATTGAAATTATTCAAGATTTACCAAAAGTTTACTATAAAATTAAAAGAAATTGAAGTTACGAATAGTTTATAAAATTTTACTTAACGTTTACTCAAGTTATATCCAATATTTACTAGAAAATTAATAAAAATTAAAATTACACAAGATTTATTCAAGATTTACCAAGGTTTACTAAAAAATTACCTAAGATTTACTACAAAAACTAATGAAAATTGAAGTACCAAAAGATTTATCAAATATTAACTTAATATTTACTCAAATTATATCCAAAATTTATAAAATATTTATAAAAAAATTAATGAAAGTTGAAGTTATACGAAGTTTACCTAGTAATTAATTGAGATTTACCCAAAATTTATCAAAGATTTACTTAATATTTACTCAAATTATACCCAAAATTTATAAAATATTTACAAGAAAATTAATAAAAGTTGAAATTATACAAAATTTATTCAAGAATTACTTGAGATTTATCCAAAGTTTACCAAAAGTTTACTCAAGATTTATCAAAAATTTGTTTCAAAGTTTATCAAAAGTTTACATAAGGTAAATAACCTTAATTAAGTTAATTAAATACAATTTTATATTTTTTAATTAATATTTGCCTAAAGTTTATTTTGGTAAATAAGTTTATATATTTTTTGGCTAATTAAATTAAATAAACAATGATTAAAAATAAATAAATTTATGCATAAGGACAAATGGTGGCTATACAAATTAATAAAATTTTTAAATTCATGTTTAACAGATGGAATATTGTCATTTTTTGTTTTAATTAAATGAAAAATATATTAAATACATAATAAAATATAATATTTGAAAAAAAAAAAGTAAAAATCGGTAAAATTAGAAATAACAAATTTAGGAATGAAAATACGGTAAAACCACAATAAAATTGAAAAAAAACTTTGAAAATACAACTCTCCGTGTAAATTTATCATGTAGACGAAATTTTACACTACTTACTAGCTTTTAATTTTTTCTTAAAAAATACCTTTTTTTTTTTTTTTTTCATTTTTATCAACTATACTTTTCATTTTTTTACTTTTTTTCTTAATTTTTTATTTTTTTATTTTCATAAACAAACACCGCTGGACTTCAAATCCACCAAGAATGAAAAATCTCAAAGAAAATCAAGAGCAGAAACAGTGACATACAATAGAAAAGAGCTCCATTAGCTATGGCTGTGATCGATCTCCAGTGCGGCTTTTACAGTGCAAGCAAAATGACTGAAGAGGCCAGGGTAATTATTAAGGATAGAAATAATGACAAATATCCCATTTCGTTTTCAGTTTTCTCACGCATTTGAGAGAGATGGAGAATTCCTGTTTGGCCATGGAAGACTAGAGACTTAGAGAGTAAAGAGAGAAAAAAAAGGAATTAATTTTATATAATTCTGGTCAATAATAATAGAAAATCAATTTAGCTAAATTTATTCTCATGATCTAAAACATGAAATTTGACACACAAAACAAATTTAATCGAGATAGATGACATAAAAAAACATGATTTCGTCGATTTTATCGCACAGAAACAATCTGAATAAGTTTGCATTAAAAATTTCTCTCGTTTTTTGACTTAGAATCATAGAATTCTTAAATTTTATCATTTTTTTTATTCTTATCCAACTTTATATAGGGGATAAGAGTAAGTAACAAGAGAAACTTAGCTCACTTAATATAATAATTATAAGTCGTCCATCACACCATATTATTATTTGGCTTACATTAATTATCTACACTAAATTAATTAATGAAGTCTTGTCTCAATAAAAAAATTGATAAGATTCTTATGGCCCTTTATTTTGTAATATATCATTATTTCTTAATTAATTAGTCAACAATCATAATTAGATATAAAATATATATATCATTCTCTTACTTGGACTAATTAATTAAAAATTTATTACAAAAGACTTCTCATTCCTACTTAATTCAATAAAAATCATTGGCAAAAAATTAAGGCGGAAACCACATTATTTAAGAATATGACACCTTTCATGTTCACATTTACTAATAACCCTATCAATCATGAGCACAATGTGATAATGTGACAAGATTAGTCAATACTCACTTTATGATCAAACTTTATGCCTTGATTTTCTAGTCAATCAACGATTTCTCATTCGAATGCAATACATGTACGCATAAGAAATATTTTTTGATATTTAATGAAGTTTGTGTATATTTTAAAAACTTTATATCTTACAAATTTTATGTATTCTAAGACATACAATCAAGATTATAAACTTTAATGCCCCAAACTTTTGCTTAAGATGACACTAATATTAAGACTTTAATTAATTAGATCTGATATATGTCACATTATATTTTCCAATGAAAATATAACCTTTAATATTTTTCCACGAAAATATAGCATTAAATATTTTCCAATGAAAATATACCATCAAATATCTTCCAATAAAAATATATACATACTACATTGATGATTATCAATTTAACAGAATATATTATACCAATATATGAAGTACAAACCAAAATATATAGAACAACAAGAAAATGTATCAAAAGTCAACTTTAGACCTATACTAATGACATGTCTCTGAAAAACATTAGGTCAAATACTCTTAGTAAAGGGATCAACTATCATATCATCTGTACCAATAAACTCTATTTCAATGTCACCCTTCTTCACCAGCTCTTTTAATGTCAAATATTTGATTTTTATATGCTTAGACTCAGTGATATTCTTATTGTTTTTTGCAAATAAACAACCGATAAATTATCACAATACAACTTGATGGGCTGTCAATGGAATCAACAATTAACATTTTTGCAATAATATTTTATAGCCAAACAGTCTGTACAGTTGCACCATAACATGCTACGAACTCAGCTTGCATTATAGAAGACGAGATTAAAGACTATTTAATACTTTTTGAAGATACAACTCCACCAGCTAATGTAAAAATATAGCATGATGTGGATTTTATGTCATTAGAACAGCCAGCAAAATCTGAGTCAGTATAACCAACCAACTCAAGATTTTCAACCTTTTTATATGTCAAGATGTAATTCTTGATCCATTTAAGGTATCTCAAAACTCTTTTCATCGCAGTCCAATAGTCCATTCCATGATTAGATTGATATCTATCCAGAATACCAACTGCAAATGCAATGTTCGGTCTAGTACATACTTGAGTATACATCAAGCTTCCTACTGTACTAACATATGACACTACTTTCATTGATTCTCTCTCAACTTCATTCTTGGAAGATTGTGCCAGGCTCAATTTACCATGTTTAGCAATTGGCACATCCCAAGACTTACAATCTTGTATATTGAATCTTTTTAATATCTCCTCAATGTATTATTTCTGAGAGAGACCTAAAAGGTTTTGAGATCTATCCCTATGGATTTTAATTCTAAGGACAAAATATGCTTTTTCAAGTTCTTTCATATCAAAATATTTAGACAACAACTGTTTAACCTCATGCAGTGTTCCTAAATCATTACTTACAAGCAGTATATTATCAACATACAACATCAAAAAGATGTACTTGCTCCCATTGATCTTGAAATATATGCATCTATTAACTTTACTTTCGACAAAACTCAAAGAGGTGATCATACCACCAAATTTCATGTACTATTGTCGCGAGGCTTGTTTTAGACCATAAATAGACTTTTTGAGTTTACACACAATATGGTCCTTACCGTCTTCCTGAAACCCCTTAGATTGTTCCATATAGAACTCTTCATTCAGTTCTCCATTCAAGAATGCAGTTTTAACATCTATTTGATATAGCTCCAAATTAAAATGAGCTACTAGTGTCATGATTACTCTTAATGTATCTTTTAAGGATATAGGAAAAAAGTTTCATTATAATCAATTCCTCCTCTCTGAGTAAATCCCTTAGAAACTAATCTGGATTTAAACCTCTTTATATTCCCTTTAGAGTCTTTTTTAGTTTTATAAGCCCAAGCTCCCATACCCCATTACAATCTATAGATTGTATTTCATCTCTCATTGCATTCTATCGCATATCAAATTGGGAACTAGAAGCAGCTTCTTCAAAAGATGTAGGATCAATAATATGACCAATGTCATAATCACTCTTACCTATATAGACCATATAATCGGAGGAAATAACATGTTTCCTTTCCCTCGTTGGCCTCCTTAGAGGAACATGTACAACTTTGAATTGGATTAATCATAGGTGTAGGATCCAACATTGCAGGTTGCTTGGGTACAAGAATATGTATAACTTCAGTTTGCTTTTCTCGTCTTGTGATCGTAGAGTGATCACCCTTATCAGCTATATCAAATTCTAAAAATTTAGCTGTCTGTGATTCCACAATTCTAAAACCCCCGTTCTCTACAATAGAATTTGTAGCCTTTAGAATGATCTTGATATCCTATAAAATAGCAATGAGTAAATCTAGAATGCAATTTACCCTCAATAAGATTGTAAAGGCATACCTCTGAAGGACAACCCCAAACTCGAAAATAATTCAAGCTAGGTTTCCTTCCAATGCACAACTCAAACGTTGTTTTACCCACAGACTTGCTGGGACTCTATTAAGGATATATAATGCCATTTTCATAGTCTCACCCATA
>CATIWF010064957.1:0-11179 GCA_949630135.1 Balakata baccata
ATATGGCATGATTATGGACATACTAAAATCAATCTCTTGAGCCATAAAGAGATTGACTAGGTCTTACCTAGGTATATGCATGAATTACAACCCAAAAATAGAAATCAAATTCCTACTTCTAAGTCTTCTTGTTTATAGAACCATCTCCTTTACTTTTTGCTCCTTTGCATTTTGCTCCTTTGCATCTTCATTCTATCCTAATCCTATATAATCTAATTTCATATTTCAAAAATAGAAAACCTCAATTTATATTTGAGGGGAGTAAGATGAGAAAAGAAATATATGAGCAAGAAGAGATAGGTAGAGACACGCATGCCTTATTAACCATAAAATAAAATTCATGTATGCTCAATCACATTGGGCCTAAGACCATAATAATCCATTATGACTTTCCATACACCCCTAGCATGCATTCTCTAATGCATAAAATTAAAATAAAATAGATAGCGATAATTTTGGATTACAAAATTATAAGTCGATTCAACACTTGAACCGAAATTGTCTATTTTTGTATTTTGGTCAATTTAATTTTATATGTGATTTTAATGTGGAATTTAATAATTAATCAAATTAAATTAAATTTCATATTTCCATAATTAATTCATAATTAATTCACTTTAAAATCAAATTATTATGATGTCAAAAATTAAACAATTTAATTTTAACATATATGTCACTTTCTAGTCATACTAGATATGTGATTTGCTCAACTTAAATTAATTCAAAATTAATTTCCAAAAATTCCCAAAATTTTCAAAACTTCAAATTATCATTCTAAATATCTTTAAGTCTGCTCAAGTCTATCAAAATAAATATGGCTTTTGCCAAAATTATTTTTAGTGCCAAAATTATTTTTAATCACATAAGTAGGCACAAGCCAAAATCATTAAGACAAACGAACCAACACCTAAGACTCTCAAAACGACCCATTTACCGTCTTGAATTCCAGCAAATTAATTTTGGCATATATCTAACATCAAAATAACATATTTTTAATGACATAAAAAATATTTCAAGGTGCTGAAAATGAAATATTCATATACAAAAAAAATCAAACAAAACAATCTAATCGGGTATCCAAAACAGCTCTGTTTCGGTATTTGTTTGAAAAATTAATTAAAATAACTTTTAATTAATTATTGGACACTTCTAGAGGCTTAAACACATTCTAAATATATCTAAATAATTTTTTCATTATCAAATTAAAAGAAAAATATGAACAACTCTAACAATTAAGCCAAACATCATATGTTCATCAACTATCCAATTTTCAGCAATTTTGTAATAAATTCAAAATTAATTATTTGAATCATATTCAAACCATTTTTCAATCAATATAATTATACTCAATCATCTCATGACCAGATCAAAGAAAGAAAAATATGTAAAACAAATTTTACAAATTAATTTCAATTTCACAAATCAAAAAATCCAAAATCATCAAAACTATGCAATCTAATTGCATCATAAATTAAAATTAATTTTTATGGCTGTAAAGAGGCTCTGATACCAATGATAGGTTTTAAGTATATATCAAATACATGTTATGTAGTAGAAAATAAATTTTTTTAAAATTCGAATCAAAAGATTCTACTTGTGCCGATTAAAACTAATTTAACAAAGTAAAATTCAAAAATTATACCTTTATAATTTTATAATTTTCTTCAACTTCTTACCTTGTTGGGTTGTAACAAACCATAACAATCCAATTTCGGATTGTCTCTAACAATATCCATGCAAAGAAGAAAGAATGAAACCACTAGGGAGATGACTTGATCACACCTCAAAGTGCTAACAATGATGTGTGTTCCTTTGAAAGAAAAATTAACTCTTTAATTTTCCCAAAATTTTTTTTTCTCCAAACAATTTTTCTTATCTATTTTCTATCTTTTGGGGTCTTTTAGATCCAAAAGAATATCGGTTTCATAAAGAAAAATTAAGAGAGAAGAAAAATGGGAGTTATGTGGCTTAATGGCCATTTAAGCCATTGCAAGCTGTTGCGCGCACAGCAGCCCACTCGGGCCTGCACGGGCCCGTATGGGCTCGTCAATCCCCTCGAGCAATTTTTCTTCACGATCTTATTGCGAACCGACTCGAAATAATTCTCTCATATACTCCCTCTATTCATAGTGGTGAATCCTTTATTGGCTACCCAATTACCTTCGAATACCTCAAGCTGTACCCAATCACCACCCTATGAGCGACCTCTGTAAGGCAATAAGAAATGGTGTCAAAGCACAGAATCAACATCCAAGATATCCTTGAGTACCTCAAGTCTAAGGATACTTGCCCCATTGCTATGATGAGACTATCATTGACATTTGATTAGATAATCCATATGATCGTCTCATAGCAGGTCATTCAATGTACTTGACTACTCTTAGCAAGCATCCACATGTTAACTTTGAACATCTCATGTTCACAGTTTGTGAAATCTACTGCTTGATCCAATCAAGGAGTATAACATGTGCTAGTCTATCCGAATCAACAATGTCCCATCTTGTTGATCCTATGACTAGGGATAATTTAGATACTAACATAATTACACATGATAGGAATCTCATTATCATGATCTTGTCATGATTTCCTTCATACTACGTTTCATATCATGGACTTTCATTAATCAATTTAAGATCTATATCAATTCATATGCAAATGAATACTAATATAATGAAAGAATGTCTTTATGAATGTGTACACTAAGTGCATAAGGCGATTGCCTTTTGGGCACATCTCTAACAAATCTGATCTAGGATGTGTACATGACACAGCTTAAGGGATTCAAATCCAATGATGGCGAAACGTGATGCAAATTGCAGAAACCCAATTTATGGATTGATGCTAGTATCTAAGAGTTGGAACATCCAAATTAATGTGATAATCAAATAGTTTGTTTTCTCATAAGCATTAGACGAACCTTGTATTTACAAGAAGGTTAGTGGCAGTGATATTGTATTTCTAGTGTAGAATGTGAAAGACATACTACTTAGGATATGACATCTCAAATCCAAGTTAGTCTATTTGTTACTCCTAAAGTATTTCTCTAAGAAAGATTTTAAAAGTAACCTACTAGTAGGGGATTAAGATCTATAGAGATAGCTCAAAAGGTTACTTAGTCTTTCTCAGTCATATAGCTAAGATGCTAAAGAGGTTAGCATGGAATAGTCTATAAGAGAATTTATTTCTATGATTGATAGGATTACCCTTTCTAAGTCTTTATGTCCAAAGACATAAGAAAAATGGATAGGCACGAATTAGGCTCCATAAACTTTGGCTATTGGATCCTTTATGTTTTGTACTATGTACTAGGCCCAATGTATCTTGTGCTCTGAGTGTCATGAGCAGATATTAATCAAACCCCAATGAGGATCATTAGGTGGCTATCAAAAAGGTCCTTAGGTACTTGAGAAGGACTAAGGATGTATTCTTGATTTAAGGAGATAGTAAGTTTAAGGTAACCAAGTTCTTAGATACCAGTATCCAATTTGATAAGGATAATACAAAATCCTAATTGAGCTATATATTCAAATTGAATAGTTATGCAATCAGTTGGAAGAGTTCCAAACGTATGATGACTGCGGATTCCACAACCGAAAAGTACATTGCAGCTTCCGAGGTAACTGAGGAAGTGGTCTGGATAAAATAAGAACAAAGTTAGAAATGATTCCTAGCATTAATAATCCAATGTGATTAGAATAACAATGCATCCATTGCATGAGCAAAAGGAATCATGGTCTCATCGAAGATCTAAACATGTACTCAGTGTTGCCAATTGATTAAAGGAAAAAAAAAAAAAAGGTAGATATGATGTAATGATATAAAGAGTTCCTACTAATCAGAATATAATTGATCGAGTCCACAAAGCCTAAGGGAGGCATGGCCAAGAAAAAGGCCAAAGAGATTGCACCTAAGGGGACTTGCTTCCTTTGTGGCAAAGATAGTCACTAGAAGAGGAACTGCAAAACTCACTTGGAGTCTTTGAAGAAAAAGGCATCAGATGCCCCATCTACTTCAAGTATTTATGTTATTGAGATAAATATTGTTTCTGATAATAACATATAGGTATTAGATACCGATTATGGCTCACATATATGTACTGATATGTAGGGCCAAGGAACAGTAGGAAACTCAGCAAGGGAGAGTCAGACCTGCGCATTGGAAATAGAGGAAGAGTTATGGAGGAAGAGTTACTGCATTAGTTATAGGAACTTATTTGTTGACCCTCCCTAGTGGGCTTGCACTAGAATTGGACAATTGTTATTATGTTCCTATTTTGACTAAGAATATTATTTATGTTTCTATTTTGAATAGAAATTGTTTTAATTTAACATTTAGTAACAGTATTTGTTCAATAATGTTGAATAGCATTCTTTATACATCTGGTATATTATGCAATGGAATTTACATATTAGATATATCAAGTCTAATTCTTAATATCAATGATAATAATAAAATATTAAAACAAGATAATCTAAAATCATCTTATCTATTGCATTGTAGCCTTAGCCATATTAGTAAGAGGCGCATGACTAAACTACATGAGGATAGTAGCTTAGGGTCATTTGATTATGAATCATATGACATATGTGAATCTTGCTTATTAGGCAAGATGACAAAATTACCTTTTAGTGGAAAGGGTGAACGTGTCTGCAAGATGACAAAATTACCTTTTAGTGGAAAGGATGAACGTGTCAAAGGACAATTGGAACTAATACAAATATATATATATATATATATATGTATGTATGTATGTATGCCATCGTTTATGCATGCTATGGGTGGTTTTATCTACTTCATTACCTTTATTAATGATTATTCACGATATGGGTATTTGTATCTTATAAGGTACAAATCTGAAGCCTTTCAAAAGTTCAAGGAATTCAAAATTATAGTAGAGAAACAACTTGGCAAAAGTATTAAGACACTTATATCGGATTAAGGTGGTGAACACTTTGGCTAAGAGTATCAGAATTATCTTAGGGATAATGGGATATTATCCCATTGGACTCCACCTTACACGACACAATACAATGGTGTGGCTAAAAATAGAAATTGAACCTTGTTACACATAGAGAGGTCAATGATGGGTTTAGCATATCTACCCAAAATCCTTTTGGGGCCATGCACTTAAGACTACTGTTTATGTTTTAAACAAAGTCCTATCAAAGTCAGTTGATGTTACTCTATATGAGATGTAGACTAACAAGAAACCCTCACTTTCATACATGAAAGTATAGGGTTGTCCGACTTATGTGAAGTGGATTATGTCAGATAAGCTAATGTTAAATCTGACAAGTGTCTGTTTGTAGGATATCCTAAGAAATGATTAGATATCAATTCTACAATACTTTGGAATAAAAGGTGTTTGTTTTAAAGTATGCTACTTTCTTAAAGAGAGTTTCTTCTAAGAAAAAGTAAGGGGAGCAAAATTGAACTTGAAGAAGTTCAAGATGCTCAAGCAAACACAGATCAACTGCTTGAACCCGAAGCTGATACTCATACAGATGTAGTAGCAGCTACGCCTTCTGATACACAAGATCTTCATAGATCAAGTAAGATACATACTATCCTAGAGAGATATGGATTTCTCATCTGAGAATAGAAAGACGTATTGCTCATTAAAGATGATGAGCCTACTACCTATGAAGAGGTTCTAAATAGTTCAGACTCTGATAAATGGCTTATAGCAAAAGAAATCAGAAATGGATTCTATGTCCAGAAACTAGGCATGGACCTTGGTTGACCTACCTGAAGGGATAAACCTATTGGGTGTAAGTGGGTTTTCAAGAAGAAAAATGATATAGAGGGTAATGTAGTTACTTATAAAGCTAGGCTAGCAGCTAAAGGATATCATTAAAGACAAGGAATTGACTATGACGAAACCTTTAGTCGTGTAGCCATGCTTAAATCCATTAGGATACTCCTAGCCAGTATTGCTCATTATAACTATGAGATATGACAAATGGATGTGAAGACGACTTTTCTCAATGGAAACCTTACCGAGGATGTGTACATGACACAACCAGAGGGCTTTACATCCAAAAATGGTGGAAAGGTATGCAAGTTTCAAAGATCCATTTATAGATTAAAGCAAGCATCTAAGATAGTTTGGTTTCTCACAAAACCCTGATGAACCTTGTGTATATAAGAAGGTTAGTGAGAGTGTAGTTGTATTCCTTATATTGTATGTGGATAACATACTACTCATGGGAAACAATATCTCAGTGCTTCAATCTGTAAAGATTCGTCTCTCAAAGAACTTCTCTATGAAAGACCTTGGAGAAGCAACCTATATTTTAGGGACTAGGATTTATAGAGATAGATCCAAGAGGTGGTTTGGCCTTTCATAGTCTATATACATAGATAAAATACTAAAGAGGTTTAGCATAGAACAGTCCAAGAAAGGATTTGCTCCCATGACCCATGGGATAACCCTTTCAAAATCTATGTGTTTAAGGACACAAGATGAGAGGGCTCGCAAGAATTTGATCCCATATGCTTTGGTTATAAGATCAATCATGTATGTTATGATATGTACTAGACCCAGTGTATCATATGCTTTGAGTGTCATAAGCATATACCAATTGGACCCTGGTGAGAGTTTTTGGGTGGCTATCAAGAATATGCTTAAGTACTTGAGAAGGACTAAGAATGTTTTCTTGGTTTATGGAGATGGAGATCTTGAGGTAAGTGGGTATATATATGCTAGCTTCCAGATTGATAGGGATGACTCCAAATCCCAATTAGGTTATGTGTTCATATTGAATGGCAGAGCAGTTAGTTGGAAGAGTTTCAAACAGGAGACAATTGATAATTCAATAATTGAAGCACAGTACATTGCAACTTCCGAGGCAACTAAGGAAGTGATTTGGATAAGAAAATTCATCTAAGAACTTCGTGTGGTGCTTAGCATTGTTAGTCTAATAGCTCTATATTGTGACAACAATGGAGCCAATGCATAAGCAAAAGAACCACAGTCTCATCAAAAGTCGAAACATGTGCTCAGATGCTATCATGTGTTTAGAGAGATCATAGGTAGATGTGATATAAAAATAGAAAGAGTGACCATTGATCAAAATATAGCTAATCTACTAACAAAGCCACTACCCCAAAGGAAATTTGATTCTCATGTACTTGCCTAAAATATAAAATACAAAGGCGATTGACTTTAGCGCAAGTGGGAGATTGTAAAAGAGGTGCTCTAAAGGCAATCACCCTTAGCACTATATGTACAATTTTCATTTATATGAACAAAGGCTTTTTTATTATATTGATGTTCATTTAATATGAATTGATAAGATCTTAAATTAATAAATGAAAGTCTTTGATATAAAACATAGCATGAAGGAAATCATGATGAGATCATGATATGAAATTCCTACAATGTGTAATTATGTTTATATCTAAATTATCCCTAGCCATAGGACCAATAAGAGAGAACACTATTGATCCGGACAGGGTAGCACACATTATACTCCCCGATTGGATCCAGTAGTAGTTCTCATAATTTGTAAGCATGAGATATTTAGAGTTAACATGTGGATACTTGTTATAGTCAAGTACATTAGAGATCTACTATGAGATTATCATATGGGTACTTTACATATATGTCAACAATAATCTTATCATAGCAATGGTGCATATATCCTTGTAATTGAGGTGCTCAAGGTTATCTTGGTTATCTTGGTTACTTAACCTGTGCTTTGACTCCATTCCTTATTGCCTAAAGAGAGGTCACTCATAGGGTGGTGATTGGGTACAGCTTAAGGTATTCGAAGGTAGTTGGATAGCCAATAGAGGATTCACCACTCCTATTAGAAAGAGAGTATACCTACAACCACTTATCGGGATCATTGCTTAGGAAACTTTGGCTAAAGTAGGATTATCTTGAAGAATGCCTTCAAAAACATATCCTTAAGAGCAATGAGTCCCAATGACAAGTACTAACATTACTTAGACTAGATGTGATATAGTCAGTCTAATGAGAGCTGACACATAGACCATACTCTGAATCGAGTGGCGTATAGTGAGGGTGAAAGGACAAATTATATGAAAATTATCTATGAAAAGGTTTGTACTTAGACCACTGACTTTGGTCAATTGGAGGTTATGATGTGTTGATAGATACCACTCATAACTTGCTCAGGATCAAATGTTGATCTAAGTGGCCAATATAACTGGAAACCTAATGGGTCACACGTATTGAAGGAGCATAGAGGAAGTAAAATGGGCTTTTGAATTGGATCCAAAATTGAGAGAGAAAAGTTGGTCCAAATAGTTTCCCACTAGAGAATGGTACATTCCCGATTGGGACACATGCCACTCTTGTCATGGGCGGAAAAGTCTAACTCGCGATTGGAAAAAGCTACTAGACTAATTTGCACCATGTCCCGGTCAGGATATAAGATGTCACGATTGGGAACTGCCTGTTTTAGGCATATCCTAACTGGGAAATGAGTTTCCCAATCAGGATCGATGTCAGAAAAGGAAGCTAATCTGATTAGGATTCTTTAAACGAGGGTTCCGAACCCTAATCGTTTCAGGACTATAAATAGTCTTTTTTTTAGACCTCAAAAGTTACTGCACACCCAGAGAACGAATTTTGTTCATCCTCCCTCTCTTTCATTCACCTTCTCTTGCTAGAACAAGGGATTCTGAAGCACCCACAGCCTCCAAAAGGTTTTCCCTCTTGTATTCTTTGTGTGGACATCTGTTAGAGATTATCTAAGTGAGGATTACTGTAGTTTGCAACAACTTGGTAAGACGTTTGAAGGATGAAAGCTCTGATTTAAAAGGTAATCTTCTTCCAACCTTATTTTGGTTAATCAATCATAGTTATATAAGGCAATTTCTGCTCTTAGGTTGTAAAAGTTTATTTTTCCTCTGCGTTTGTATATCTAATATGCATCTTTATAATCCCAACAAAATGTTGGATGTCATGATGCAATTGGCATAATTAATTTGGATGTCTCAACTTGTCCTTGAATCTAGAATTTGTATTTGAGAACAAGTTCAACAAGTTTATTTCTTTCATTAGTAACATATTCTACATTCAAAACTATGGTGGTTCTGATTCTTCTGATTTGTTTGTAAAGGAGTCAGCTGCATTGAGACTTTCATTTAGGATAGTTAATAATAGACTACATTCATATCCATTCTATTTAGGCTATTGCAGTATTGATGTGCCTACAAATCTTGATGTGCTTCTTTCTCCTAGTGTGAGTCATACAGATGGTTAGTCATGGATCCTTATGCTAAGAAATGAGCCAAGTTAATTACTATTAGTTAAGTGTTTTTACTGGGATATCTATAGTTTTAAGTTCCATACAAGATCATTGTACTTGATTGATATATATCAATATTAGAAATTGAAAATTGATATTCTTGGATGTTATAGTCATTAAAGGATTGAAATTAAGTGCAGAGACAAAATCGATCATCATTAAATTGCAAAGGTGGAGCAGGCAGCAAGATTGAAATACTTATATGGATGGCTATGTAATCACTCAAAGTATGGAACACTAGCCTCTCTAGAGCTTGCTAGTTCATTATATTATACTGATGTAAGTGTCATTTTTGGAAGTATTTCTTCTTTCTTTGACCTCTTTGTAGTTGCCATTCTATGCAGTTGCAATTGTTGCTCTAAAATAGTTTTATACAAGCTCTAAAATTTGTCAATATTTATGGATAATCTCTTTTGCTGGTAACTTCCAAGTAACTGGTAAAAGTTGGAGGTTTGCATAACACTTGAAATGTTTGTTATGGATGTGGTATAGATATTTGAAATTTTTATGGTGAAACTCATTGAATTTTTGAATGGGCATATTTCACAAAAATAGTAAGGTGCAAATAAGAAGTTCATGCTAGCATCCACTTCACTTTGTGTGATATCTATTTACACAATTACACCATTGAGGTATCTTAAGGTCAAAACCTCAGTCCAGTGAGACAACAATAATAATTATGAACATGGTATAGAAGATGAGCATGATGAGCTCATAGCAAAATATGTAATGTCTGGTGCACATTGACATAATATATGTGTGCTTGCAGTCTATTTATTATATAGCAAATAGTACAAGTAAATAGATTGAAGTGGAAAGTGAAGTCGTCATTCAGCTATTCATGCATTGGTTCATTCATCCATTAATTCTTCTTCTTCTTCTTCCTTTTTTTTTCCAGTTCTTTTTCCCTTATTTTCTTTATCCCATAGTAATGAACTTTCCTTTTGTTGAAAAGGGGATATATAACTTTGTTGTCCTGGTAGCTCTATTACATTTCATCTCCAGTCCATATATTGAAATAGTTGCTATATTACCTAATCTACATACATAGTACTCTCTCTTTATCATTACTATCTGTAGTTAGTATTTTCCATCAACACTAGTTTTCATATGACTTGCATTAATACCATCATTTTAAGACTTATTTTGCAAACAGATGAATTAGCAGACATGATTTCTAATGTAAATAGTTGAAAATTTTACTGCAAGTGCACAAATTTTTTAAAACACATCAAATCTTTATTAATTTTACTTAAATGGCTAGTTAGAGCTTAAGCATTGTTTGCCTATTGGATAGTTGATTTGTAAATTGAGGATATATTTCTTTTTTAAGTGGGTACTAAGGTTGAGTTTTCCTTAACTTTTCGTTCTTTCTTTTTTGCCCCTCATTTCTTCTTTCTGTTTGAGATCTTCTGATTATATTTTACTATTGTTCAATATTATGGTACTCATCAAAATTTTGCCTTTGCAAAAAACATGTTACTAAATTATTCAATGAAGCATCTCAGATATCACTTGACGATGATGTTGTGCACATAGTACTTATTGTGCTGTATAATTTATCCCTAGATTCTTCTCCTTTTGCTTCATGATTTACATAACGGAATTGTAACACTTTATACCTATGAATATCACTTATACTTATATCATATTATCATATATTGCATAGAATAAGACATAGTCCTGTTTATAATGAGGGATAAATTTTTTTTTTAATCATATAACATTATCACTTTGTAACATTTGACAGCTCAGCTAAGCATCACATCCTGATTATAAACCTAATATATCACATATGTTAACAATTCAGACACTATGTTCAATTATTTCAGTTACAAAGGTTAAAACCAAATACACATTTACACAGTATTATATATTTACTAATTTATACATAT
>CATIWF010064991.1:0-16846 GCA_949630135.1 Balakata baccata
GGATATATGTTCCTTAACATGAGGACTATGAATTAATGTATTCATATGCTCAAAATGGAGAATGTGTGAATAGAAATTGAAGCTCAAAGTAAGCACCTTGGTAAGGAGATTAAAAGTGAAAAGTAAATGTGTGGGAGTTTGTCCCACATCACTAAGAATTGAAGTTAGACTTGTGTTTATATATAGAGATGCATTCTTATATGGGTAAAAAAAGTAGAGTGGAAGGCTCTCTCTCTCGCGCTTAGGCGCAAGGGGGTGCAAATCCATGGCTCGGGATAGGCCAATGAGTGAGTGCACGGCCTGCGTACATGAATGTCGGCCCAAAATCTCGTGGTCCTAAACAAGCCCAATTTTTACAAATTATTTTTTTTATTTCTGGAAAAATTTGGCAATACTCCTGCGCTCATGTGGATCCACACGGCCAAGCCACTGACACGCCCGTATCGTTGCGTCTGCAGTGTGTGTAAGGCAAATCCACACTCCCGTATGGATTATGTTCTAGAATGGTCTTTTCAGCTTCATATCTTTTGGAATTTCAATTTCTGATGTTTCAAAAATTAATTTCACCATTATTTGAGAGTTACAAAGGCATTATTGGCAATCTTTAAAGGAAATTAATCACAATTAATCCAAAGTCTCCTCCATCTAGTATAAATAAGTGGTTTTGGCTTAAATTTTCAAGAGTTTTTAGGAGAGTTTACTTTGATTCTTGTTGAAGAGTTTCTTTCTTTCTTTTTTTCTTCTTCTCAAGTGATAGAGAGTGTGACAAGTTCATAGTTCGCTATAATTAGGTATTGTGTGTTCAACAACTACTTGAAATCTGTTGTATCCTAGGAGACAAACGCCAGTTATCCCTAACACTAGTGTAGGAGGCGAATTTGTTTTAAGAAAACTGTGTGGAACACAGGCCTCAGATTGTTTTCTCATTTTTATTATTTTTGAATATTGAATTAACAATTTTCTCCTTTTGTTCTTGTGTTACTCCTAATAACTTTTTCAAAATTGAACCAGATTTAAGAGATTAACAAGGAAAAAATTGCGCGTCAGGGTTGCCCTTCCATTTCTCCTATTTTCCGCTTCCTTTTGCAATTTTGACAATGAAAATGGACTCAAATGATCGAAAAATCTTAGATTGGACAGCTTGAGTTCTGAAAATCATCGTTTGAGAGTTGATCGGAAAATGAAAAGTTAAGTATGAAGTTGCCCTCTCCGTTTCTCTTATTTCCCATCATCTTTTTTCAAATCTAACACCTAAAATGAACTTAGAGGGTGGAAAAATATTGGTACGGATAGTTTGAGCTTCGTGAGCTACAGTTTGAGGGCTGTTCGGGAACAATTCCTTCACTCGTTGTATATATAACCTACATATAGCTAAAATATAATGTTTTCGGTTAACTGGACATTTTGAGTTCTGGGAACCACTATTTAAGGGCTGATCAGGAAACAAAAATCGTGTGTTAGGGCTGCTCTCTTCATTTCTCCTATTTTCCAACTTCCTTTTTCACATTTAACATCGGAAATGAACTTAGATGATCGAAAAACTTTAGACTAGAAAGTTCGAGTTCTGAAATCAACCATTTGAGGGCTGAACAGGAACAATTCATTTATTCGCTGTATACATAATCTACATATAGCTAACATATAATGTTTTTTGTATAGGTAAATGGGATTTGGTCATAAATGTTATTGTTTCTTTATGATTTCTTTCCATAAATCCTTCTTCTATCAATAACTGCGAATAAAATGTATATGATCATTTCAGTCGTTTGGCTTTGTTAGTTGTTCCCTCATTACAAAGCTTCTCAATCTTCCTTACATCGCTGGCTCCATTGGCCACACTCACCTAATATTTTTCTCTATAGTAAACATGGATTCTTTCCTATTCAATTCCCTCATTAAATCCACATCGAAAATTCACTTTTTAATTTATTCTCTCTACTTCTACTGTTGCATGCTTCTTTTTAATATCTTACCATCAAATTATACTTTCACGTTTGTCATATTGTGTTAATTTATCATCCTTGCCACTTGGCAAAATCATTCATATAGTGTATGTAAAAGGTAACCATCATTTGAGCTCACACAAAAAATCAGGTGTCAAGTTGTTTTCTTCGTTTTTCATATTTTCCGATTTCCTTTCTCAAATCTAATACCGAAAATAGACTCAGATAGTCAAAAAACTTTAGACTTAGAGAGTTTGATCTTCAGAAACTACCGTTTGAGGGTTGATTGAGAACTATTCCTTCACTCACTGTATATATAATCTACACATAACTAACATATAATATTTTTTGCAAATATAAATTTAAACTGCATAATCCGTTATAACTTGATTATACATATGCTATATGTATACTATATGTGCTAATAGATATAGCCCATATATAGGCAACATATAGCATACATATAATAGAGCTGAAGCCCATCAGATTGTGTTAGTTGTTTTATTCTTATTACTATTAATTTATGTTGCATGTGTATCATGTAAAACCATTATATGCTATATAATGTTTAATAAAAATATAAAAAGGTGAATAGAAGATCACTTTACATAACAATTTAAAATTTATGAAATTTATTACTGAGAGAAACTATTTAATTTAAAAAATATCGGGTTAATAAAATGGCAACCTCTCAAAACATTTTTATTTTTGGATACAAGTCGATTCTAATAACAAATGAACATTGTATTCGACTAAAATCTGTTCTAGTTTATGCATCAACCGTATCAGCTGGCGAAATTCTTCTAGTATATATAGTCATCTTCGTGCAAAAGTTGCAACGATCGCACCAGCAATCACTTCCACAACTGTGACAACAATGCTGATGTCAATTGTACCATCTAATAACAACAAAACAAAGGAAAAAAACCAATTCAGTGTTGATATTTAAAAAATAATAATAATTTTATTAATTCAAATTACTAATACATTGATAAAAACATATATATAAATTTGCTAAAAACTATAGATGATGAAACAGTAAAAAAAATACACATCTAGATTAATAGAATAATAAATCAGTTTAAAGTTCACATAATATTATAGTGATTACAATACAACATACTGACTACCAGAATCTGATTTGTTATCTCTATTTTCACGAATATGTTCTACTTAATTGAATTGTCTGTACAAAAAAATCGCAACAAAATGATAGAAAATAAAATATCGTAACAAAACGACAAAAACGCCGCAACTAAATGACAAAATTACGAAAAATAAAATAAATAAAATAAAAAACTAAGTCTATATAGAATGACTATTTATTTTTAAAATAAAATTAATAAAAATAGGTGTATAGGAGTGAATTTAAGTTCAAAATGACCAAAAATTACATCTTTTTACTTAATAAAAATAGATAGCTAGAATAAAATAAGAGAAAAATGGAGAGTAAAAGTGGCTGGAATTTTCCTCCAAAGAATTCTAAGAATAGTCGATGGTTAATTTGCTATAGGTTGCATTCATTCAATTAATGGATCATACGTGGCCCTAACTGTCAATTTGGGTGTGCCTTTGCCACATCATTAATTGATCTCAACTCTAAAATAGATATATTATTATACTAATTATTTTGTCTATGAATAATTAATTCATAACTCAATAAGCCTATCCTTCTTTTTTTTTTTTTTTCAACTTTTGCTCTTATTCCTTTTTCTTAGCTATAAATGATTATTCTAGTTGTTATAGCATTTGGTTTTATAAATATTGGTATTCTAGTGATTATAATATAATTAAATTTATAGATATTAAGTCAATTTATTATACTATTAATTTAGATATTGTGAATTTTTTAACTATTTTATTATGTGTAATTTTTTTAGTAAATTTGTATCTATTTATCTATTTATCTATTGCTAGTTTACATCAATAAAATTATTTAAAAAAAAAAACAAAAAACTCAATAAGCCTTGAAAAATATGCTGACATCTTTCTTAATTTTATAATATGCATTTCCAGCCTATGGTCAAAATTTCTCCCTGATAAGCTTGACTGCACTGAACATTTGACTAATCGATTAATAGTTTTTTTATTATTATTTAAACCATACGAAAGATGAATAATGTATATCAATAGCACCAATTATTTGATATAATGTTATATGTTTTTTTAAAATTTTTTTAATATAGTGTCGTATTTAGTTTGATTAATTAGAACTTATTGGATAGGACTCCAAAAAGCAATAATTAATACTCTTTCAAGAATTTTAAAATAATTATATACTTAAAATTTGAACTTAAAACTTTTGATCAAATTAGAAAAGTTTCTTATCAATTCATTTACAACTTATTGGATAAATAATTTTATATCTTTTAGTTTAAATATCGAAAATAAAAAACTTAGAACTAATCTAGGGATTCGTTTGGAGTATTAGAGGTATAGAGCATGTCCAACAATATCTTTATTTCACTTCTTATTTGTATTCAAGAGTTTTATGTCATCTAACACAACAACTTCATATTTTCTTTTTTATTACTCCCTAAAATTTATATTATCTCCCTTCATTCCTTAAATATCAGGAGTGAAAGCTGACTTTTAAATGACTTTTAATAATTTTTTATTCTTTTTTATTATTGTCTATTACTTTTTCTCTTCATTTTTTAGATAGTTTTATTTATAAAAAATTAAAATAGAGAATGAGATAAGGATATTATTAGAGTGTGCATAATTTTTAAAATAAAATTAAAATATAGAGTTAATTTTCTATAATGTAATAAGAAGTAAAAAGAGGAGCATTGTTGGGAAGCTCAAAAGAAGTTTTAAGTAGTAGCTTTTTGCACAATTATTTTAATTTTTCAACTTCTAACTAATATCTTTTGTAGTATTCTAAACAAGTGTTCCATTTTGATTATTCTGAGTTATAAATGTCAAATGAAAAAAAAATTCAATCTTGACTTGTATAAGAGTTACGATAGTTCAATAGTGGATATAGGAATTTTGGATACTAGGGTTGATATATAGTATATATTTCAATAATAAAATACACATAAAATAATAAAATTATATAAAAGTTTCTTTTATAAAACATTACTACACGGAGTTTTCATATTATAAAAATAATACATAATTACAATATTATTAATAGTATCAAATACATCATTTTCAATATATATCACTGAATAATTATTCAATTCTAATCATTCATTTTTTTTCATTAACTTTTTTATGGATAATTAGAAAAAAAGTAAAATTTTCTAAATTTTATTAGGGTTCAGTTTATTTTTTAATGGACTCTATATTTAAAATATTATATATCTATTATTTTTAAAAAAAATTATAGGACCTAATGACCTTACAAGTTACAACTTTACACATGCCCTTTGGTAGTGTTAATCAAAATTTGAAGCTTTTTGATTATGCAAATTCTCTTCCTCTTTTTACTGCCGAAATCACTATATATATATAATTGTACGTTAAGTTTATACTGATAATATACTTATTAATTAGGAAAATAATTAAACGTGTGGATTATGAATAATAAACGTTAATTTTTCTAGAAAACATATGTCGTTTAAGTTACTTATAATAAAATGTTTTCCTAATAATTAACTTCCCCATATTTGCTTTCAAAAAAAAAACCTTCCCCATATCTGAGAATGCTCCTTCACATGAATTAAATAGGAAAAAATCATTAAACGAGAACTATTGAAAACAATGAACTTGGTGCAGAAATCAGGCAACATACCAGCACTAAACAAAAATATTATTTCTAATAATGAATTTGGTGTATAAATCAGGCAACATACCAAAACTCAATTTTCTTCAATTATCAAGTATAACTAATTGATATAAAATTATTCGTATTTAATAATAAAAATATGTCACTTATTATTATTTATATATTAAATAACTATTAAAGTAATTATTTATTTTTAAACTAAGTTATACTTAATATACTCTTTCAGCCCCATTCGGGCAACTGTCGTGTGAGAAAATAAATAAAAAATGATTATTTTTTTAACTTTATTAATGTTTTAGTTTTAGAGAAATGACCTTTATTAGAATAATTATAATTCATTATTTATAAAAGAAAATAGTAGTCAATTTATACATATAGTTATACCTATTAAATAGTTTTCTTATTAACTATGACGATATCTTAAACGACAGTTGGAATCAAATGAAGAGAGTATTAAATAACATATATAATAATATAAAATATATAAATTTATCATATAAAAACAAATATTATTACTAGTTTAACTTCTATTTAAATATTTTAATAATATCCTATTTATTTATTATAATTTATAAATTAAAAAATAATTTAAACAAATAAACATTTTGTAATTAATAAATTTCATAAGAGTAATGTAGTCTAAAAATAAAATTATATAAATTATTAATTGATAAAAAAATTAAATAAAATTTTTTAATCAATAATTTATTAGAAATTCAATCAATTATTAATTTATTATAATATTTTATCCAACATTTTTAATATCGTGGATTAACAGTAATCAGTTGCTTTTAAAAAAAATTAAATCAAACACTCTTATAAGACAATTGGGTAGGGTTGTGCATTTGATTAACCGAACTAAACTAAAACAAATTCTATTACTAACCGAATTTTTAGGATTCTCAACTTGTTACCAAACTGATCAAAGTATATAATTGAATTTAACCGAACCAAAATTTATCAGTTCTGTAATAATAAATATTTCGGTTATTGAATAAAAGTGTAGAATTTAAAATAAATATGGAGATTTAAAGGAAAAAATGTAAAATTCAAATTAAATATGCAGATTTTTAAAAATAAAATGTAGAATTTTAAATAAATATGCAGATTTTTAAAGAACAAAAGTGTAAAATTTAAATAAACAAACATATTTTAAAAGAATAAAAGTGGAGAATTTCAATTGAAGTGCATAATTTTTAAAAAGTACATAACATTGAAGAAACAATACGCATAACTTGAAGTAATTAAAAAAAAAAAAAAAGGAAGAAGCAATATATAATCTCCAAAATTTTCAAACTCCTCTAAATCATTTTATATATTAATTGGATTTGGTCATATATATATATATATATATATATATATATATATATATATATACCGTTTACAGTTTTTGCTCTAATATAACCTATAACTATAATTTTTTAAAAGTAATAACTGAATCGAAATCGAAAATTAAAAAATTTAAGTTTCATTTGGTTTAACTGTTGAATGCAACTGGTAGCTGATAGTTGTTGGCTAATTAATAGTTGATTGATATTAATATTTAGTAAAATTAATTGAACTGTTGCTATTAAAATGTAAAATTACTAACAGAGATATAATTTATACTATTCAAAATATATATATATATATATATATATATATTTTATATGAAGTATAAATAAATAAAATAATTATTTTATATAATTATATACTATAATTAAGATAATAAAAATAATAAAATTTAATTAATTATAAATAAAATTTATATATATATATTTATAAATAAATTTAATATTATTTATATTTAATATAATAAATAACATATAAAGCAATTAGAAATATGTTATATATATATATATTTAAAAATAAATAATATTATTAATTTAAATATTATTTGTAATATTTTATATTTGTAATTATAAATAATTTATTGATTGAAAAATTCAATTTGGAGGAAATAAGTATTTTATAATTAATAAAATATATAAGAGTAATTTAGCCTAATTTAAAAATAATAAAATAAGAATATAACATTTTTTTAAAGTAAAAAAATATTTTTTTATTTAAAAAATTCTATAATTAACCAATTAATTAAAATAATAAAAATAAAAAATAATATTAAATATTAAATATTAAAAAAATAAAAAAAATATATAATATAAATTAGATACCAGATCGGATCGAAAATTTCCATCTCAATCGGATGTGTTTATAGAGACTAAAGAAAATTTTCTATTGGGAATCGGAGAGAGATTTCGGAGATCAACCCCCTTCATTGCCACTCTTACTCTCTAGTAAAATCAGTTGAACTAATTATAGCTCAAGCAATTTAATAATTAATTTTCAATAATTTAGTAAAATCTTTTTTTTCTCCCTTTGAGTAATTTTCGTGAAGAGAGAGGCAGAAAGCAACATTTCTTAAGGAAAAAAATAAAAAACAAAAAAGTTATGGGCATATGTGGCGACACGTTTGCGTGAACGCATGACTCTTTCAAAATTCAAATATCTTCTTTTTTCGTCGCATCCAACTTCCAACCTTCTTCCCATTTTCTCGCTCCTTCCAGTTAAATCTACAGTATTTTTAAGAGAGAAAAATAATTTTATTAATTTAAATTAGAAATAAATTGATAAAAATAGATACAATTCTGCTAAATAAAGAATAAAATAATAAAAAAATTTACAGCACATATATTAATATCATAATAAATTGATTTAAAATTTATAAATTTGATAATATTATAGTGATTATAATACTTATAATTATAGTTCTGCAATATAATGATCATCATAATGTAATTTGTTATTTTTATTAGATTAAATATACTTTGCATATTTGAATTATTCACATACAAAATATCGTAATAAAATAATAAAAATAAAATATCATAACAAAACAACAAAACCAAACGCCATAACAAAATGACGAAATAAAAAATTAAAAAAAAATTGCAATCAATCATTTTATTTTATTTTCAATTTCATCCGATCAAACCATTTTATGTTCTAACGAGATTTATAAAAAAAAAAATTGGCAATTATTTGTTTATATTAGGTTCTTAATTTTTTTATACGATATTTATTCTTATTTTTCTCATGCTATTAAAAATAATGATATACATCAATATAAATAATTTAGAAGATAAACAATCGAGAAAAGCTAAATAAAGTATCCGTCTTTTAAATTATACATATTTTTAACAGGAGACCCATGTATGAAAAATAATGATACATTTTAGTAAAATATTGTAATCTCATAAAAACAAGTTATTTAAAATTGGATTAGGAATGAGCTTCTGACAACCGGGTTGGTAATAAAAAAAAAATATTTAAATTATTAAAGTTTTAAATAGTTTTCCCATATAATTAATAAAAAATGCGCATCACTAATTATTCTCCGGTAGTCACCACAAATTTAGACCACAGGATGCAGCGTCAGCACCTACACCTCCTACTCTTCGACCTATTAATTTCGTAACATCAAACGGTTCAGCGGTGTTGGCCCATTAAGAATTGGCCAACCACGTGTACGGCGATTAAGATCATGCCGTGATATTTCGTCCCGTGAATAAGACCATCTACTCTTTTAATTTCTCGAACACCGCACGATATTTTAGAATTGGGAATATTTCAGTTGAGAGTGGGAAGCAGTGAACAGAATATGCCCAAACGAGAGGCAGTAACAAATTCTACCCTTAACGTATTTCTCTTGATAATATCGTGATATTTTGTGAATTTGTCTTTGCCTTTGTCTTCCTCTTCCTCGGGACACCTATATTAAGGCCCCGGAACAGCGTGTATTCTCCATTCATTCTCATCCACTAAAGCTTCCGAATTACTGAATTCCTGAAAGCCTACGTTTTTGCTGTATTTGCTCAATAATGGCGTTGAAGAAAACCCTTGCTGAGCTTCTCTTCAAAATTTCTAAAATATCGAACCAGTCCTTGACGAATTGTCGTATTTCTAATCCCGCTGTTCTGACTCGGATCCCTCAGAATCCGAGCAAAACCAACATTGCTCCGGATCCCGGAGATAATGGCATGTTCCTGCGGTTGTTTCATAAGAGAACTATTTTCCAGTCTCCTACTTCGCCGGAGATCAGATCAATGCAAGTCGGGGAAAACCTCAGGGAGAAACTCAGAGATTTCGACTTTGTTAAGGATCGCATTAGATTAGATGGATTGATACCTCCGGCGATTAAGGATTTCAATTTATCGTTGGCGGAGAGGGAGCAGGAGAATGGGGAATTGACGGTGGAGGATGCGAGAAAGCTTTTGAAGGCGGCGCAATTGGAGACGGTGAAATCGCGGTTGAGAGAGGTGGAGAACAGCTGGATAACGTATAATGAGTTTGTTCGGATATGCGGAGAAAGCTGTTCGGATCACGAACAAGGAATCCGGATCTCGAAAACGCTAGACGAATCGGGAACCGTTATAGTGATGGGAAATGTGGTGTTCCTCAAACCGGAGCAGGTATAATTATCTTCTATTGTTTGTATTGAATTCAGATATAAAAATTGGAATTGTTTATCTCTGCTTATTAGTTTGTTTTACAGATTTAACATTACCATGCATATGCTCCATGGAAACTGATTTCAATTAACCAGATAATAACGATCTTTTTATTTTTATTTTCTTTGAAAAATCAGAAACCTCCCGAGAACTGATTTTTTTTTATGATTATTTTTTGTGTTTCTTTTTCAACAGGAGATTGAAACTTTGTTCTTTCGCAAGATCTAAGGACATAAAAGCCCTTCAGTTTCTACGGTGACAAAGATTGTTTTCATCGTCGGTATAAGGCTTGTGGCTTAAAACCCCATATAGCCTTATCCCCCCCCGCTAAACCTATTTTTTTTTTTTAAAAGGGAGAAAACATCATTATATGAAGAAAGAGAGTGGAGGAAGTTTTTGCCCAGCTTTTTTCTTTTTGATACGAAAAGAAAACAAAAGAAAAAATTGAGGGGAGAAAGAAAATGAAATTGGAAATAAGAGGGATTTCATTTGTTTGATGGTGAACTAATTATATAGATTAGATTCATTGATTGATCTGTTTAAAGTTTTTGTTATTTCGAACCGATCACATTTTTCTTTACTTAGAAAAAGAATTATTTCATATTTTTCTTTTTTTATATAATTTTTCTTCTCTCATTTTGCTATCGATTAATGTTTTTTTTTTATGTTTATTTTTCAGTTTTTCTTTCAATCTGCTAAATTTTTGTAGTGTTTAAAACAATAGTATACAGATTGATGAGATTTTTGAATAGGGTACTAACAATTACTCGAATTTTTATAATTCTTTTTAATAATTATTTTCAAGATTTTTTTTAATTTTTCCATTTTATTTTCCAATTCGCTTGTGCTAACAAATAATAAAATAGAAAGCAGCAAGAATTTTTTGTTTTTTTTAAAGCAAGCAGCAAGAAGTTGAATAGAGAAATATTTTACCCAAATAGTTTTTTGCCTTGTCTTTTTGTCATTACAGATAGTGAAACACATTGGAGGATTAATCCCAACACCAGCAACAAACCCAAAGGATCCAAGAAGACAGGAATTGGAAGAAATGGAGAAACAAAAGGCCGCCATAGACGCAAAAGCAGAGAACCAGGTTAAGCGAGAGCTGTATTATGGGCTAGCTTATCTGGTTGTCCAAACGGCAACCTTCATGAGATTGACTTTCTGGGAACTCTCATGGGACGTGATGGAACCCATTTGCTTCTACGTGACTTCCATGTATTTCATGTTGAGCTACGCCTTCTTCCTCAGAACGGCCAAAGAACCTAGCTTTGAAGGTTTCTATCAGGGCAGGTTTCAGGCTACGCAGAAAAAGCTATTCAAACTCCACAATTTCGATGTTGAGAGGTATAATCAGCTTCGAAAAATTTGTTACCCTTCGGTGCAGAATGCCCTGCCTTTTGATCCCTTGCGTAATTACACCCACAAACTAATTCATACTAATTCAAACAATACTCAAAACATATTATGATTAAGAGAGAACATTTTTTTGTAATTTTAGAATTTAGGTGCGGCTCCCATGTAAGCTGGTCCCGAGAGTGTACTATTGATCCCCCTGGTTTACCCTTTGTTTCTATATAAAAACATCATTCTAATTCATAAACTATTAGGATATCTTATCCTTATTTAGTTTAGGAATAATTTGAACATTATAACTATAAATAATTTATATTGCTCTTCCAACGTAAAATTTGAAAAAAATAAATCTTGGAATTGTATTAATATCCTCCTTTATTAGTCTCGTGATGGTTACATCGGTGGTGACAATTGGAGACTTTTGGCTAGCATCCCGGCTAGTTTAAATTTGCTATTGTCTAGAAATCTTCAAAACTATGAACGTATCATTTATGCTTGTAAGGGAGAGAGATTTTGATGGTGCAGATAGAAGAAGAACAAAGAATGAAAGAAGAAAGTGATGGGAGTTAACCATGTGTTTCTGTCTAATTGGGCATGATCTGTTGTGGACCCCATCAAAATATGTGCAGAACTTTTTTGAAGTAACAAGAAAATGCAGTTGAGGTGAAAGTGATTACTGAATAATTTAAAAGTTTAGGTGATAAAGTTTGGAGCGCTGAAAATAATATTCAGCCAATAATAATAATAATAATAATAATTAGTGAAGCAATGAATGAGCGAGTTCGATGCATCATATCCTCTATTTTATTTTTACTTTATGTTCATTAACTTTTCGCACCATAAAATGAGAACGGTTTAAATTATCGAAGGATATAAGATGTGAAGGAGAAAATAAGATAAACTTAATAATATGACCAAAAAAAATGAAAATACTTTATAAAGATAGATTTATTTTTTATTTTTTATCGGTTGTTCAATTATTATTATATCCTTATTTATATATATCCTTATTAAATATATCTAAACGTCTATTTATTTTTTTAACTATTATTTTAAATAACTCTTGAAATTGATTGATATATATGAGAGTATTAATTTGAATTTCATATTAAAAAATTAAATAATTATTTTAAAGATAATAACGAATGAAAAATACTTTTATAAAATATCAAATAAAAATTATTAATTTAACTAAACTAACTAATTTTTGTTCTGTACAAAATATATCCAAATTTATTTTTTCCAGATTGTGGAAGTAATAAAATTGCAGGTCTGATATTAAATGTAATGTAGCAGGTGACCAAACATCACAATCTTATTTCATAAGCAAAAAAAAAACATGAAAATTGAGGACAAAATATGAAGTATACATCTGGTCCACATTTGACATTAGACAAAGTGACAAACCAAAGTTTCAAATTCCAATAAAGTGGGAAATTGAGCTCACACTTCACATTGCTGCATAATCGGACCTTGCTATTGGCTAGGTCACCCTTATACTTATCTTTGGTTGAATAACCATAATTTATAAATTTAACAATTAATTTCTAATTTTATTTTTTATTAAATATTGAATATATATAATTAATTTCACTATATATTTAAAATTTTAAAAAATAAAATTGGTTATTTTAAAAATTTGAAAAATTTGAAAAATAAAATTATTATATGTTATAATATTTAATTACATTGGTAAAAAATATTTTTTAATTAATAGTTTAATGTATATTAACATTATATTATGCAAAATAATAATAATAATAATAACAATAATAATAATAATCTTAGAATATTATTAATTTATTATGAACAATCTTTGAATAAAAAAAATATAGTAACAATTTCTCATCGATCAAAATCTATAAATTTTAAATTTTTCAACTTAGGAGGTGAGAAATTAAATTCTTTAAAAATAAATTTTTTTAATAAATATGGATTTTGATATTTTTTAAGTAGTTAAACAATAAATTTAATATAAATCGATAAATTATTCAAAATTTTTTATTTGAAATCTCCCAATCCAAATACGGTAAAAATCAAATCTCACTCCCGAATTTGATATTCCCTCCAAAGCGCCGTGCCAAAATTTCCCTCAATGTCTACTGAGATAATTTCACCAAAATCATTATAATTTTGATAATTTGTACAAAAGTAACTTCTTTAATTTTTTTCCCATAAAAATCACTAAATCTTATTTTTTTCCCATAAAAATTACTTACGGTTATTTTTTTATCGAATTATTGATGAAATGACACCGAAATGCTGACATGTAATGTCACATTATCATTCATATAGATGTCACATTAGCATATTAAAAAAATTATAGTGAGTACCATATCATTGTACACGTTAGCAATTTAGTAAAAAAGTTACCTTAAATTATTTTTATGGAAAAAAACAAAATTGAGTAATTTTTATAAAAAAAATTAAAAAAAAAGTTATTTTTACATAAATTATTAAAAGTATAACTACTTTCAGTGAAATTACTTATTTGTATTCCACTATTATTTATTTCACATACAAAATAATGATGCCTTATTGGATCTTTTTTTTTTTCTTGTATAGTTTTAAGCTGATCAAAGTTATAACTTTGATAGCAGGTGGCTTTAAGTGTAAATTGTTCTATTTTAAATGGTTTGCAAACTTCTCATTTTATGTATAATATTTATATGAAAATTATAATATAATTAATAAAAATATAATTTTAATAAAGTAATTATGTTAGAAATTTATCTTTTTTTACATTATTTAAGTAAAAAATGTAAATATATTTGAATTTCAAATTATTATTTAAACCAATTCGTCTAACATTGATATTTTCAATAACTATTTCTAAAATAAATTAAATCAATTTATGTCCATTGATGTTTAAGTAATTATTTCTAATTAATAAAAATTAAATTAATTCAACTAACTTGGATTTGGTTCCTAATTTAGATAATTTAGGTATGTTGAATTAATATAATCAACCAAGTTTAATTTTATTTTTAACCTTGTAAACAAAATCAAATCAATTCATTTAACTTAGTGCAAGATTGGACCTCTTTTTCTAAGTCAATGGGCGAATAATTAACTGAATTCAATTAGTGCAAGATTTGTTAAGGATATTTATCGTATGATATTATTTAATTAATTATATATATATATATAATTAAAAAAGAAAAATTCACACGATATATATATATATATATATATTTGAATTTCAAACTATTAAGTACCCAAGTATGTGAAAGTAGTGGTTAAAAAAATAAAGTTAAATTTTTATTCTTAAATATAATTATTGCTATAAAAATTAGACGTTCTACTATTTAAAAAAACTTTATTTATAATAAATTAAAAACTATGCTATTGAAATAAAAAAAATATTATGCTATTAAAATGAATATAATTTATATTATAAATAAAAATTTTTATTTATGTTATAATAAGTTATGTTTTTGTTTCTTTTGAGAAACAGTAAAATAAAAATCAAATCAATCTGTCTAATAAAAAATTAATTCAATCAATTCGGTTAAATTGCTTCTAATTAAAAAATATTTATTTTGGTCAATTTTTAAAAATTTTGTTAATATTTAAAAATAAATAAATAATGTAAATAATCGATTCATTATAGTCAAATAAAACGATAAAATTTTTAGAATTCATAAATTTTAAAATTCTGAAATGGGACTTAAATAGATTTATTTTACACACTATAAAGGATAAAAGATAGGAAAGAGAAAATTGATAAATGTAATAATATGATAAAAAAAAAAGTGAAAATAATATAATTGCAGGTCTGGTAATAAGTAATGTAATGTAGAAAAATATGGAAATTGAGGACAAAACATGAAGTAAGCAACTGGTCAACATTTCACATTAGACAAATCAAAGTTTGAAATTCCAATACTCGACATTTTCTAATTTCTTACATCCTTCCTTCCCCAGTAATGCCTGCTGTCTCCACCTAACATTGCTTTCGGACTTGTTCCTATTCTGGTGTGCCAACCTAGGGTATCCATATTGAAAGTCATGTTCAGTGTGTTAAAAAGTAAAATTTTAATTTTTTTTTATTTAATTTACTATTTTTTAAAAATATTTGAAAAAAATATTTATTTATTTGTTTATATGAAAAACAGTTTCTAAAGTTCAAAAAAGAGTAATAATACAAAAATTTTTCTGAAAAATACTTTTCCCAAATTCAGTATGCTTAGAGGGTGCTTAAAATTATTGTTGAGAATGCTAAAAGCTTATTTTAAATTTTTTTATTTAATTAACTGATTTTTTTAATTTTTTATAAACTGTTTTTTTTAAAATTTACTTTTAGAAAAATCATCTATTTATTTGTTTCTACCAAAAACAGTTTTCAAAACTAAAAAAAAATTAAAAATGTAAATTTTGTTCCGAAAAGCTCTTTTTCTAAATTCAATGCCAAATAAACTCTTACTCTTTTAGGGCAAAACAAATTATTATGTTTTTTTTTAAAAAAAGGGTTTTTTTATTTTATGTAAAAATTGTACCATGTAATATATATATATATATATAAGTGCATGAGCACCAACTGAGGAAGACTGTTCTGTATTCCAGATATTTTGGGTTTAAGAAAATCCAATATAAAGAAAGGTAAAACTTGGTCCACATTTCACATTTAGAAAATACTTATTTATTCTGCTTACTACTACTACTACTAATAAATTTCATTGGAGTACTATCAACACATCTATACACTTCCCACCGAATCTATTTCGAATATGAAATAAATTATTAACTTTAATTAATAATATTTTATAAATGAAGAGAAATATATTTTTTTATTTTAAAAATATATAATTGAAAATGTAAAAGAAAATATTGCCAATTTTTATTATTTCATTGATGTTTACAAAATTTTCATGTCCAAATTTAATAGCTTTGTTTAGCTTAAAATCCAATTCATTATGCACTTAGGAATTTGGAGTCGCTTTGCTCTTTGTATTCTGACCCTTCTGCCGATCCTCTCCTCTCCAAAAATGTCTACCTAGTTGTTTCCTTTCCCAAAAATTGCCTGTCTACTTAATTCCTAAATAAAAACAATTATGCTATATAATTTTGTTATATTAAAATACTAATATTTCTTCTATTAAAAAAAAATAAAGATAGGTAGCTACAATGGATAATTTAGTAATTTTTTAAGTAAAAATTAAGGATATTTAAGTAATTAGATATTTTTAATTACTATAATATCCCTGAATATTTTTTAGTTGTTTAGATTTTAGAAAAACAAAAATTTAAATTCAAAATTTATTCTCTCTTATCTAATTTTTATTCTCTCTCCATTATTAATGGAAATTTTAGATTTCAAG
>CATIWF010064994.1:0-13299 GCA_949630135.1 Balakata baccata
GCCGCGATACTTGAGCGTGTAAGGGCCACTCTCAAGGGAGCGATCGAAGTGGCTATGGACTTTATGCTTGCCTTCGCCGCTCTGATCGATCAAGGTGAGCTCGAACAAGGCACGGACATCGGTGCCCTCGCTAGCGAGAGCGATAAAGACGGAGACATAGGAAGAATTATCCTCCGGATTCTTACCGTCGGGATAGAAATAAATGGCCCACTGGTATCCTCCGACGGTGAAATTCTCGCTTGCGATGTGTTTACCGACGCCGATACCTTTGGCCAAGGAGTAACCTTGGATGGTGAAATGGTGAGAGCCGTTTACGGTTTCCGTTATGGAGAGGGAAGTGGTCGGAGTACATGGCGGCGATGTGGTCGGTGGCATGGGATGAAAGAGGAACAAGCTGGATTTATTTCGGGGGGAAGATAAGAAAATGGAATTATGGAATGTCAATTGTTAACAGCAGATTGGATTTGGAGAAGGGGAAAGACGACGGGAACGACAGGAAGGAAAGTGGGATTTCGGAAGGCAAAGTGGTGGGATCCTTCTTAAGTGCGATGGTGGGTCCATCTTAGGACAAACAAAACTAAGATCGTTTATTCTTAAAAGGACTTTTACATGGAGCTTGAAAAAAAAAAATTTGAAAAAAAATTTTGTATTTTTATTTTTTAATTTTAAAAATTATTTTTTGGTATAAACATATAAATATATATTTTTTTAAAAGTAAGTTAAAAAAAAAGCCGCTTATAAAAAAATTAATCAATCAAATAAAAAAAATTCAAAATTTAATTTTAAAACTTTCAACTGCAATTCCAAACGGTTTCTGAATCTAAATTTCAGATCTTGTTTTATCTAATATTTACTCAGACTCTCTTTGGCATTGCATTCGAAAAAAATATTTTTTCAGAAAAAATTTTATATTTTTAATTTTTTTGTTTTGAAAACTGTTTTTTTTTATGGAAATAGGTAAATAGATGTTTTTTCTAAAATCATTTTTTAAAAAAGAAGTTTATAAAAAATTAAAAAAATCAGTTAATTAAATAAAAAAATTCAAAATCTACTTTTAAAACTAGAACCGCAATATCAAACACACCTCCTCAATGTGTTTTTCTAATGAAATATGCTATATATTTTATCTATTTTTTATTCAATTTATATAAGTAAAATATATTTTTTTTAAACAATATTTATACTTTACTAATACATTTATTTATATTACTCAATCTACTATAAAGTATTAATATTTTAATGTAGATCATGGTATTATTATTTTCTAATGGAACAATAAATTGATATACTACGTATCATTCATTACATAATATTTTTTTAGAACTCCGATACAATGGAAGAATGATATACATATACTAATTGAAAATAACAATATAATATCCAATATATCATCAATTACAAATACAATATGAGATTGATGTACATATACTAATTAAAAATAACAATATAATAACCCAATATATCATCAATTACAAGTGATTCAGAAGATATAAACTGATTCAAACGTTATATAATGGTCCAAAAAAAAATTAATTTTTTAAATAGTATCCAGTTTTATTGTTCAATTTAAGTTAAAGTAATATTTTAAATGGTAACATTATTATTTTCTAATGGAGCAATAAAGTAATTTGGGTGCCAATCATGATATTCTTGCAATTTTTTCTCTTTTTTTTTTTTTTGTCACGAAATGATATTCTTGAACATTTCTTTGCCTTATATATATATATATATATAACCTCTTGAATTTTGATTATTTGAATTCATTTTGAATTGTATTAAAGAAAAAGGGTTAGGTCACTAATTGCTAATTTGCTACTCTCTAACAACTCTTGTAGCTACCAATTAAACCAAAAAAAAAAAAAACATTTGCCACTCCCGCCGACAGTCTCATATGAAGAATCTGATTCTCTTCCCACTCTCTTCTGAACGATCACTAATTGCTGCTCTCTTTCAACTTCTGCAGCTACCAATTAAAGAAGCTAAATGGTTTGCCACTCCCGCCAACAGTCTCATCTGAGGAGTCTGATTCGCTTCCCACGTTCTCATCTGAACTGTAGTCACTTGGGAGGAGTTGAATTCGGTCAGCATTCTCAATGATCCAAGTCGCAAATTCTGGTGATGCTGCCCATTCTGCAACGGCTTCCTGGGTTGAATCCCTTGTAAAATCCTCCCACTCTTTCTTTGTGTACTTCTTCCGCTCTGGTGTGTTGTGGAAAGTTGAAATGTGATCCTGCTGAGCTCTTGTTCTCAAATGAGTAGATGGTGATACCAAACCTGTTAAAGCGACAAAAAGCAGATCACAACCTGGAAGGTTGACATGACCCAAAGAATAATAATACAGGATGTTTCTGAGTGCACGAATCAGCAGAATTGTCTTCAGGAAAAACAAAAAGAACTGCCTCCATCACTTAACGGAACAATTATGTCGAGAAGGAAGAACTATAATACAATATCAGGAGACACCTAATTGCAGAGCTAGTTATACCAGCACAAAATAAAGAGTCAATAAAACACATACCTTTCACTGGAGACTTGGACCAAGCTGATGAGATCTTTGGATTACTCCACATCTTCCCTCCAGGGCTACTTTTTGTTGACCTGCTAAGAAATTCAGCACGATTGTACTTTGCTACGACCTGTTTTCCCTGTTTCAGCCATGGACTCCCACACCAAGGATGTGATTCATGCCTGCATGAAATCAAAATGAATGCAGAACATTAATTGAAATTACAATGAATTAAATTTTGAGTATTCAAAGACACCTGTCATTAATACTTCACAACTGCCCTTTTCATATAATCTAAAGCAAAACCCAATTGCTTCACCTTTTTTCAATATCCATTTCAGTTCTTTCCTAAAGGAGGGTGTTGATCAAATGCTATTTAAACAATCATTCTTCAGCCATCCCAATGCAGAGTACAGCTGAATGACTTAATATGTTGGATGATAATATTGATCAAATGCCTAAACAATCATTCTTCAGCCATCCCAATGCAGAGCAAAGCTAGCACTCCAAAATGTGTTGGATGATGAAAAAATTTGGTTTGGATTTCATCAATGAAGCATGCGCAAAACTATTTTGTAATGACATTATCAGTGGTCCAGCAACATTATAAAAGAAACCGCAGGCAAAGAGGATCTGGGAACTTACTCTGGATGAACCCACTTCAATGCATTGATAAGATAGCAGATAGTATACGAAGAAACCAAGGTGAACATCGCGAAGGGCATATCAACCGTGCTCTGACAATGAAAAAAAGCACAAGAAAAGACAAGGTTAGACATCACTTCCAAATTAGAAAGAACAAAAGACATGAGGAAATCTAGAAAACCATCAAAGTAGCTGACAATTTTATGGGTATCACTATGAATGTGTAAGCCTGCACCATGTGCAAGTTGGGTCTGCAAGCAAAACCTAATGAATGGAGCAATTTGTCCTTAAACCAACAGAACCCAAGATCTTGTCCAATCCATCCAAACCAATCTCACGGTTGTATGACATTTTCATTCTTCATTATTTAGAGCAGCAAGAGACCATCACAAGTTCAATATCAAATATTAATCGACACAATCAAAGCAAATGCAATACCAACCTGCAGAATAAAAGTAGCTGCAATGATCCGCGTTGCCCATTTGACGAACTGGGCTACACCAACATCCACTGTTCCATCTTTGGATATTACAAATTTTCTCACAATCCAGTAGCCTAAAGCACCTCCCGCAAGAACAATGCCCACTAATAGAAATACAAAGACCTGTCAGAAACATGGAAAAGTCAGACTATTTTTTACCGCTCAATTAAAAACTGAACTACCAATAAGGAGCAAATAAAACATTATATATGTGCAGCATGTGCACACATAAAAAGGATCACCATACATGCAACCAAATTTCTTCCTCCTTTTATCAAAATATCATGCATTGTGAAAACAAAAGCACAATATTTCCTTTATCAATATCTGTTAAACAGGAAACTAATCCTATTTTAGATCTAAAGTATCTCTCCAAACTGATTGTACCCAAATTTGAATTAAAAATTAAAAAACAAAGGTGAAAGAAAAAGAAACTGTTTCAATTTTATACAAGGGCCCTCATCATGTGTGCATCAATGCAGGGCTTGCATTGAGTTGTATACCTGATGTCTACAGAAAATGTAAGAAAACTCAATCCAAATCAAAAGAAGCCACAAAATGTTTCCATTCTGTGATTCTAACCAAATCCCTCAACTGCTCCAGCATTGAAGGGGTCCTAAAAGCATGTGGAACCCACTTTTGCTGTTCTGTAACCTATAAAGCACATAGGGGACCTGCTTATCACCAGTCATTATTTTTTGTCCAAGCCAAATGTCTGATTCAATGCAAACTTATTAGCATGACATAGGCACGAGTACCATTGGATATAGCTGTAAAAAAATAAGTTGCGTGCGCAAAGCAAATCGACCCAGGAATTGTACTTCATTCTCAGGGGTGGGGGTGAATAAAGACCAGAAGGATAATTCATTTGGATTGATGAGCTTTTCCAGGCACTAAACCAATAATCAATAGAATGCCTGTTTATCCATGAATCCGAACTTGATAAAATTACAGGATAGACAGGATGGGAAAAATGCATAAAGTTCATGATATCCAGATAAATAGATAATTGCACCGAAAACAAACTTAAAAGCATATTTTGTACTGGCACATTATCTATATGGAAATGCAAGTTAAGATGATTTCCTAACAAGCTGATTCTACAATATTTACGAACTTAAACCACCAAAAGTTCGGTAAACTTTGTAAAGGCAACAACTTACTGGATTGTGCATATCATCACTCAGACCGAAGTTGATGAGAATGGAATTAACCAGCACTGAAATGTGATGTAAAATGAAAGTGCCAGCTCCAAGCTGCAATTGTAAATGAAAAGTTAGCTTTTAATACATGCTAGATCAAATAAAACATCAAGCCAAATTAAAAATAGGAAACTCACTACTGATCCATATACAGAAAGATAAAATATATTTTTCCTTCCAGTTGGCAATAATTTCATTCCCTGCATTATACACGAGGAGAAACAGAATAAGTCCATTTTCACAAATAGCAACATACAAAGCAGAGATGAAAGATATAAATACAAACCTACTATTGAATTTTAAATCTCAAAAACCACATGCATATAGCCACTCAATTATGTCTATAACATGTGGATAGAAAACTAGTATCGAGTATCGACCAATTTCAGGCATTGAATTTAACAAATAAAATTAATTTATCTTTAAATCCTTTAAATTCCACACACAAAAAAAAAAAGGCATCCAACTTTTTTCACAATAAAAAAAACTGAGACATAAGGTTAAAATACACCTAAATAGTATATCACATTAATGTATTTAATAATGTATTTATATCAGAATGAACAAGAATAGCATTTATATCACCTAAAGATTTAGAAGATCTCCAGGAAAAAAGTATCAGTATTTGACCGCAGTACATCATTAATATATTTAATAATGTATTAATGTCTTTTCTTGTTAGCAAATGAGTTAGCAGCCAGTTAAGACCTGAGAACAATCATTTAGCTTCGCCTACACAGTACATTGAGGCCATCTCCCTGACTCCATCACTGTAAGCTCTAGCAATATAAATTCTCGTCGAGTTAATCAAAACCAACATGAGAGAGAGGATTGTTTCTCTATTTCTCAACTCAGAACAAGAAATGAAACTCAGCTTTAGAGCATAAACTTTTAACACATTCTACACTGGTAACAAACTAATTATTAATTCAATTATAGCATATCTTACAAAATTTTAACGCAATAAATATTTAAATCATGCAGTTGATGCTAAGAAGACGATTGTGTTTCTTAATATTATCACATTAAATCCAAACAAAACAACATATAAGGAGAGGTGAAAACCATATTCTTTGTGAAAACTATAAGAGGAGAGAACAGAAAAGCAATGTAACTAAACTTACATACCTGGAAAAGAATAATTATGACAACAAGGAAAACACCAATAGCCATTGAGGTGCTATAATAAAAAGGAACCCAACTGCTGACAATTGGTGCCAACAATAGCAGCAGAAATCCAACAACTAGACACAAGAGGCGCCATTTTTGCATATCTGCATTCACATTTAAAGACCAATAAAAATCCAGGCAACTTGAATGCAACATGAGAAATTGAACACAGTAAGGAGGGGAAGAGGGTGAACCCAACCTTCTACAACAGAGACTGTGACAGAACCAGAAATGTCACCAATAAACTTCACATCAACATATCTCTCTTCATAAGGAGACATGATAGAACTCCAGAGACCATTTTGAAGAGTTTTCCACTCATCCTTTTCACAATGACATAATCCAAGCGAAGCATTCCTGTAAATAGTCAATACATGAGATAACACTTTAATTTGTTACATAGTTCTACAGTAAAAGAAGAACTTCAAGAAGTTGAACTTACCTATGGAAACAAACTTGAATTTTGCCATGAAATCTTTCTGGGATAACAGCAGAAGGAACTAAAGTAACTCGAAGGACACTAGCGTAACTCCCAAGCTCTAATCTTGAGCGACCAGACACCTTAGCTCGTTCACAGCACAAAAGAGCTTTGAAACCACCGTCAGGCAAATGTCCATTAAGGAAGGATGGAGTGACATCTATAACTGGATTCCCAAGGTCAACACCTGTGGTTCCAAAATGAAGTCCGACAAAAAGTGGAAAGCAAGCAAACAGATAAACAAATTAATCAAATAATCAAATTGCACAGCAGGTAAAACCTACTTAATCAAAATGTACCAAAGCAAATAAACATGGATGAATACGTATCACAACAAGTACACAGGGAGACCTTAGAGAACACGCCAACAAGTGCTTCAAAAAAGAGTATCGGAGGCAAGAGAAATTTATATACTCTTCGTTTTATCAAACTATTGTGATCGGAAAAAACAAGAATCTATGAATATTTAGTAAAATAAATCAGCTTCCGACTGACACTCCTTTCTAGCAGATCAATAATAGCTAGCCATTTGGATCCAAACAAACAATCTCAAAAAAGTACTTGAAATCACTTTCCTCAAACCCCAATAATTTTCAAACAAAAATAAAAGAAAAAAAATATATATACCCAATAATTATACATATGTTAGATTTGTTCTCCTTTCCGAGGCCAAACTGATAAGAACTTTATAGGCATGCAGTTTAACCATAGTCGTCCACCGACCTTTCCAAAGCATACGCAAGTTAAAGGAAAAACAATGTTTGGAAACAGAGAATTACCTTTCAGAATGGTGGCCTGAGTAGCAACTAATAAAAGCGTGAGAAAGAAAAGTAGAAGAGAAGAAGAGGAGAAGCCCATTACTGGTGCTGCTCCCTCTCTCGACCTCCTCTGCTGAGTAAATTCAAAATGGAAATTTTTTTCAATTTTTTTGCTGTGTGCCTTCAAAGTGAAGCATGAGGGATTGAATAAGACAGAGAGAACGCTTTGGCAGTTTATATATCAGAGTACTGATACGCTGCGTTTTTCTTAAGCATTGTTTTTTGCTTTCCAAAAGGCAAATACAATTACCGCCATACTGTTCTCATAAATAATAATAATAAATTTTTAATATTGAGACTTTTTATTTTCTTATAAAATATCTATCTGTAAATTTAAATTTGAAATTTTAATATTCTTATCATACTAAATTAAAATTTATTGGAAATAACCAAACTTTTTAAATATTAGATTCTCATTTCTCTTTAGGGAGGGCAACAAGCACCAGCAAAACATGTTATATCCGAACCTGATTATATATATATTTACGTATACATGTCCCATACCTAATTAGCACTATCCGAAATCCGTTTAATTACTTATTTATTATTTAAAATTTTAAAATAAAATACAATTCAAAACAAATAAATAATTAAAAAATATATAAATAATCTATCATAAATTACTACAAAATCAAATAAATAAAATAAAATATAAAAACTAATTCAACTTATTCAAATTAAAATAATTCATTAAATTATAAAAAAACCATTAAAACAATAAAATTAAAAATTGTTCGTTATAATAAAAAAATTATATTTCAAATTTCCAACTTCCATTATATTTGTAATTCAACAACTTATAAAAACACATAAAAAATAATTAATTATATCATTATATTCAATAAATTACAAGAAAATAAATTTATATATATATATAATCAGGTTTATTGGGTAGCGAGTACCCAAGAGTCTTTTCTAGTACTCGTCTCAAAACTCTAATACGATTATCTATTAGAATTCAAACAGGTTTATATTGACTCGGGTACCTGTGAAACTCATATCTGTTGTCATCCCTACTTCTCTTCTCTCTTCAAAAAGAAGAAAAAATTATTATATGTCAAAATTTAATCGAATAAATTAAAAATATAATTAATTTTTTAATTTTTCTTTTCCATTAAATTTCACAAATATGACAGTTGGATCTTGCATAACAATTCTACAAGTTTATTTTATTATTAGGCATTAAATTTTATACAATTACATTCAATTAAATGATGGTTTAATTGTTATCTTATTTATAATAGGAGGATTTCGAGTTCAAGTTCAAATTTGATTGCTACAATTTATTAATATTTATATTTATTGTTGTTGCATATCTGACCACCCATTAAACCATTAATGAACAAAAAAATCCATACAATGGCCAATTATTTTGTCTAAATCATTTGTTTAAATGAATAATCAAAATTGTAGATAATTTTTGGAATAAAAAAAACTATATACTTCTTTGTTTCATATTAATTCTCACTTTTAGTAATTTTACTAAAATTAAAAAATTATTAATTAATTTTAATATTTATAACAAAATGAGTTGTTAATATTAAATTATCATTAGATTGAAAAATTTAAAATTATTGAAAAAAAGTAAAAATAAAAAAAATATATAATTAATATTCTCAATTATATAAAAATTATAAATAAATAAAATTTTTATTTTTTTTAAAAGTAACAGTTAATATGTAACGAGCGTATTATATTTTCCCATGATGATCCAATTGAAATGATTAAAGTAAAGCATGTTACTTTTTATAATTCCGAGGGAAATGTTACTTTTATAATCTATATTTAAATGTTTGAGTTATATTTTCAATTAATAACATCACTAGCTTAATTTAATAAAACAATTGATAACTAGTTAAAAAAAAAAAGAAGGAAATTTATTTCTATATATATTTTTTTACAAAATAATCATTATATTGTACAGTACAAATTAAAACTTAAAAACTTAATCTCATCTAATAAAAAAAGAAAAACAGTCACTATATGAAAATGCATAAATTTTAATGGTCAAAATATGTTTTTTTTTTCTTTTATATTTTAAATAATATTGTAATTTTTTTATTTATTAAGAGGTTAAATAAATTATAAGCTATATACAGAAATAGTTATTTTTTTACACATTATAAATATATTAAATTTTTACTAAATTAATAATAGCAAAGAATTTGAATTCACAATTTCTTACAATTTTTATAAATAAAAATACCAATAAAATTAGCCTTGATTGATCAATAATACTCTATCTTTTACATATTAATTGTTCGCTTTTGAAAAAATTTAAATTTTATTTATTTGTTACTTTTATATTATTAATGAAAATTAAATATTTTTTTTCAAATTTATTTTTATATATTTATTGTAGATTTATACCTAACAACTATATATTTTTTTATTTTTATTTTTTTTAATAATTTTGAATCTTTTAACGAAGGAATAATTCAATATTTAGAATTTATTTTTATTAAATTTAAAATTAATTAATACATTTTTAAATATAATAAAATTAACAATTAATATACGGTAAATTAAGAATATCTAAATAGGCTGCATATCAATTGAGGGCACTTGCTCATTATTATTTGATAGTATTTCTTAAAATGTTTTCTTATATATTTAATATTTTGAGCATCACGCGCTCTTTTGCAGGCAAATCAGTTTTTCAAGATGCGGCAGCAACCGGAGAGAAAGAACAAGAGAAAAGAAGAAGCCGACTACGAAGATGAATACCCAAATAAGTATAACCCTTTGATTCAATGCGCGGAGCTTATTCTTCCATGGCTAACTCCTAAAGAGCTCGCTTCCATAGCCTTGTCCTGCAAAACTCTATCTCAAATATCTGAACTCATCACTCTCCAACGATCCCTCGATGCTTCTAGATCCTTCGAGAATCATCCTATCCCATTTCACAATCCACTAGGTCATCCACCCTATGCCTATTTCCTCTACGCTCCATCTCAGCTCCTCTCTTCTCAGTCTCCCCGGCGCCAACCATGGGGCTCATCTCGATTCGCCGGCGCGTGGATTTCATTCGGGAAGAACCTCTCTGGGTGGGATTGTGGTTGTGATTGTCAGGGGTGCGAGCCGGAAGGGGAATCTGGGCATGAATTTTTGGGCTTGGAGGAGATGGAGATGGGTTTAATGAGTGAATGCGGACCAAGTTGTGGGTGTGGATTGGAGTGTAGGAATCGGTTAACTCAGAGAGGGGTTCCGGTTAAATTGAAGATTGTGAGAGACGAGAAGAAAGGTTGGAGCTTGCATGCTGATGAGCTGATTCGGCAAGGCCAATTTGTATGCGAGTATTCTGGTATATATTATCTATCACCAATTGATGAAGCATAATTAAAAAGTCATTATTTTATTATTGTAGCTGTAGTTTGTTTATAGTCTGGGGATCAATGGATTTTGCTAATGCCATAATTGTTGTTGCATATGAATCTCGGTGGTGGAAGCATCAAGCATAGTTAACCAAGTGTTAAGAATCCTGGTTTTTGTTAGGAGTTGTTGGTCAAGTAAACCATATATTTGTCTAATTGAAACAAACAATATCATTAACGAGTGCTTGGATGAAGTAGAAACAACTGAAGGTATGCAGCAGAGTAGTGTGTTTTGTGGGATTGATCTGATAAATAGTGATTCTTGTGCATTTTATGCGCCGTTTGGAGGGTACTCTAACTATGGCCCTTTTCAAGCTGCAGTGCGAGTTTCAATATCCATACAATTGATTAATTAAATTTCTTGCAAGTCAATTTGTGTACTTGTTTGTTTCGTCCTCATCTTAATTTCTCAAGTGAAAGGACTTCATTTTATAGCATTCTAGTCCAAAATTGTTGCTTGAGATCATATGTATGTATCTTAGTTTGAACTTAATTCTAATTCAGTTGTAACTGGATAGGTGAACTCTTGACAACTAGGAAAGCTAGAAGCCGGCAGCAAATCTATGATGAACTCGCATCTCACAATCAACTTTCTTCCGCACTTTTGGTTGTGAGGGAGCATCTTCCATCAGGAAAGGCTTGTTTGAGGGTGAACATTGATGCCACAAGAACTGGAAATGTTGCGCGATTCATTAACCATTCTTGTGACGGTGGTAATCTGTCAACAATGCTAGTGAGAAGCTCAGGAGCTTTACTGCCTCGACTTTGTTTCTTTGCTTCTAAGGACATAAAAGAAGGGGAAGAGCTTACCTTTAGCTATGGGGAAATCAGGGTGAGGTCTAATGGCTTGCAATGTTTTTGCGGCAGTTCTTGCTGTTTTGGAGTATTGCCCTCAGAACATACTTAATCCAATACAACTTTTGTGTTGAGTGGCTCTTTGAAGTATATTGGCCATTTATGTTATTAAAAGGTAGTTTTTCAACCCTACCATTTTATGTTATTAAAATAGAAGATTTTTTTATCCGAAGGGTGATGAGAGTGTGTAAGCTCCACTCATTCAGGATATCCATGTCTTCTCTAGACTCTAATTTGAAAGAGGAAAAAAAGGGTAACATCCTTTATATGACAAAAGCTTAGAATCACACACAAGGAGCTTTGTTTCCTCTCATGGTACATATGTTACCTATGCACGTCTTGCCCCTTGGCTTACTATCCCACACGCCACGGGCAGCACAAATCTTGTGCCTTCCCTTGAAGACAACCTTGTTCATATATATATATATATATATATTAAATGTTATGCATTTAGGTGTACATAACAAGGGAAAATAAAACAGAAAGAAAGCTAGAAATGTTACCACAAATCCACCTTGCTAACCTCATCACAAAACAAACGTGCCCCCCGTCATTTTGCTTCACATATATTACGCCAATCCCATCACCTTTCTCTTTGATCTTCATCATCTTCTTCTTTAACTCAAAACCTTGATAATTCCTATATTAAAAAAAATCCCTGATGGCAGAGTCCACGTCTGAGAGTAGAAAGGGTGTGGGAAATCGAGGTTCCTCCATGCCAGCGGAGTCACAGTCGTCAGAACCATCACCTGTGGCAGCTGCAGCTCCATGCGGTGCATGCAAGTTCTTGAGGAGGAAGTGCATTAGTGGGTGCATTTTCGCACCCCATTTTGGGTCAGACCAAGGTGCAGCCCGGTTCGCAGCGGTTCATAAAGTTTTCGGTGCTAGTAATGTGTCGAAGCTGTTGCTTCACATTCCGTTGAACCGAAGGCATGAAGCTGTTGTTACTATCTCGTATGAGGCTCAGGCTAGGCTTTCCGACCCTGTTTGTGGTTGTCTCCACCATTCTTGCTTTGCAACAACAGGTTCTCTGATCCTTTCACTATATTCTTCATTGCTCTTTTATTCTCAATCTAATTTCTTCTTTTAATTCTGTATTCATCAGTAATATTTCCTTCAAGTATGAATATTCTCTATGATCAACGTTATTAAAGATTGGGCAAAGGTTGTTTTTAAAGGAAGGAAATTAATAAGACATTTTCTGCTTGTAAATAAAACTTGAATTGCTTCTCTTTTTCCTCATCATCCCATACTGAGTTTTGTTGCCATTATTTCATCACTTTCCTTTCTCTATCATGTGTATGACACATAATCATTTCTCTTTGTCGCATGCAGGTGGCAACTTTGCAAGCAGAGCTAACAATGGTACAAACACATCTAATAAACAGCAGATTTGCAATGGCGAATGTGCTTCAGAACTCGCAGCAGCGGCAGCAACAGCAGCAAGAGCAACACGTAGCAATGCTTCAACCATCATACTCTAACAATTCCACAGCTTCCTCTAATCTCATCAACATGAGCGGCTTCACGTCCGCCTTTGATCTTGTCGCCGATACTGCCCCATCTTCTCACAGTATGGACCCTGTTCAGCTTTCCCGCCCCTGCCACGATGACGATGAAGACGAGGAAGATAGCCGCATTACCAGCATTTTTGCCGACGAGATTCTTCACCGGAGATGATCATCTTTATTTATTAATTAAGATTTTTCCCTCAACTGAATTTTATTTTCAGAGTTAATTTCCTCTTATTTAATATTCATATATATATAT
>CATIWF010065013.1:0-15808 GCA_949630135.1 Balakata baccata
ATTAATTATTATAATTGATTATTCATTATTATATTAATAATTAGATATATTAAAAATTAAGAATTCTAATAACTAATAATTAGAATTAAGAATAACAATTATTTTCTATTTTATTAAATTTTATTAAAATAACAAAATAAAAATTATTTTCTATTTTATTAAATTATTATTATTAAAAAAAATTTATTAATACTTTTTAATTTTTTTATTAATATTAAATTAAAATAGAATACAATTATTTTACTGAAATTAAACCATAATTAAATATTTTTTATGTGATAAAAAAGAATTATATGATTTTATTATAATACAAAAATTAAGTGAATATAGACGAAATTAACCTGTATAGTAATATTATTTACTATTTAATGGCCAAGTAATAAGGGATCCCTCGCAGTGTTGCATGTGCGAGCTCCACCAGAAGTGGACAGCTAGCGCTCTTTCGATAGTGTATAATTATTGTATTATCTTACGGCAATATATATAATGTTGCAATGTGAAATAAACAATATTGACTATGATCATAATTTCCTAAATAAATTAATTAAGAATTGTAGGGTGTACATTAATTTCTTTAAAAAAAAAAATCTATCACTTAATTCATTATTTTCATCATTACTAGTCAACTTTAATCTTTTTTAATTCGATTTGTTTCTATTAGAAAAAGATTCAAAACATGACTCGATTATAAAATTGATCCAAACTAGCTTAGATTGTCTAAGGAAGTATTTAGAATTATTATTGGCTACCTAAAATGTAAATTTTGATTTGATTGAATGAATTTATTTTTTAATTTTCTATAAACTCTTTGTTTTGATTTTTTTTTTTCAAAAACAGTTTTTAAAATTTTAAAAAATAAGAAATTACTTTTTTTTTCCATCACAATCCCAAACGGGCTTAAGTACAAAAGTGGGATAGGGATCCACTAGCAAAATAATGGCATTGGAGTGCGTAAATGGCAAAATTCATATGGTTTTCCATTGTATATTTCCTAGAAACATCAAAAAAGTAGGTAACATTGAATGTGATCAACCAGTAACACCAAAAAAAAAAAAAAAATAGTTAATTAATAAGCTAGTAGAATGAATGGAAAATTTTTAGATAAATTTAGTAATTATATTCATTCATTGATATGTATATTTATTAATTATTGTATTTAAATCAATATAAATAAAATAATTAAATTAATTTACGATGCACAAGGAATACTCTAATAGGTGATGAGGAAAGACATTCACATCGCCATGGAACCAATGTTGACATTAATATGGATATGTGTTGTGTCAAAATTTGGAAATGATAGTAAACAATTTGAAAAGGAAATAGTAATAGTGATAAAAGTGCCGTCGGTGAATCGATTTGTTTGTTTCGGCCAATGGGATTTGGTCAAAATGCTGCATTAGACACGTGTCAAACATTTGAGATGGCAGTCAATTTACATAATGATGTCCTGCATATTTATAAAGAAAAAGAAACGTTTTTGTTGTTAAAGTGTCACATTTTGTCGGAGTACGTGTCCCTAAATTAACGGTTAACTATGCATGGCGGCAGGTTTTAGCCGATGAATCACTCTTACGTTGACTGCCCAAAACCTCAAAGTCTGACTGTTTCTATTCCTTCTAGACTGCATAGAAATTTTTTTAAAATTGATTTAGTTTAAATGATATGTATATTTATTAATTATATTATTATATAATTGAATTAATTTAATAATAATAATATGGTACATTGAATAGATTTAAAAATTTTATTCAATCGAATCGTGAGATTTATATTTGAATTTGAGTTCTAAATTATAATGCATATATATACATGTTTGAATTTATTTTTAGGAGTTGTTGGCATCTTAGATTTTTTGATCATTTTATTAAATATATAGCTTACTATGAATAAATTTTATTAAAATTAGTGATACAATTTTTAATTCGAATTTTCAATCTAACCCTTTATATTAAATTTATTGCAAATAAATCCACAAGTAAGAAAATATAAGAAAAGAAGGAGAATGGCATTTGGATACGTCGGAAGAAGTTTCCATGAAGAGAGCCAAAAGCCCCATGAGGGAAGCCACGTGGCAAATGGGAAACATATGATTGAGTTTAATTATATAAAAAAAAATGATGACTTGGCTAATATGATAAGGAATAAACCAAATAAAATGATTACTCACAAAACGCCGAAAGTGAAGAATTCATCATTTATGACCTCTTCTAACATAAATTTCGAATTTGAGTTTTAGAATGCGTCTAATTTAAAGAGTGAATAATTTACCTCTTTTAAAATTTTATTTAATATAAATATAATTAATTTTAGTATGTAATTTCAGTTGACGGTCTCAAGATACATATGGCCAAGGAAAAAAAAGTGAAATGAACCAAATAAATTTAAGGGTGAGGTGCCATCAAGTTTTGGCAAAAAATTCTTAACAAAAAAATGTTTTGGCAAAAAATGAGCGACATTTGTAAGTGGAAACTCCAATTAGGTGTCAATACCTTGTCCCTCAAATAATAAATTGACACTTGTACCCCTCCCTCTTCTTCCAATCTATCTACCTTTTCTATATTTTCAATTTATTATTTGTAAAAAATTTAGGAATAATTTTAAATTATATACTATAAATATTTTATCTGTTTTCAATTAGACATTTAATATTTTGCCTGTCAATTGTTTATAATATGTTTCAATTGATAAGGATTCCTAGTAGAGGATGAAGAATTATTATTCATATTCCTTATCAATATATGTATCATCACATTACATTTTATCATTTTTTCAAGAGTATCTCTTTTCGGTAATGAAGCCAGAATCCTAAGTTAATTAACCGGTGTATAATTGCTTTTCTTTCTTTTTTTTTTTTTTTCTGAGGAGTAAATATGTTTAAAATAATATAAATTTATACGCTATTTTAAATATTTTATAAATTAAATTGATAGAATACAATGGTTTATTCTCAAGTGAATATCGTTCTGTTACTATTTGCTACAATTTCTAGGATATTTCTTACTTTGGTGTAGTTAGAAAAAATATTTCTATTTTTAGTGTAGTTTTTAAAAAATTTATAAGTTCGGTGTAGAAAATAACACAATGCACAAGTTTAACTGGCGTACTGAGCAGTGCGTCAATTCAAGTGACGCACTATCTATAATTTTTTTCTACAAAATTAATTATTATCTATTAACAAAAACTTTTCAAGCAAAAAACCATTTCATAATGAATAAATTCAAAAAATAAAAGAAATAAACTTTTGGTGAAGTGGCGCATTGATTTTTTTATTAAAACATAAAAATTAATTATCTATAATTAATTATTCAAATTATTATTTATTTATAATTTTTTTCTATAAAATTAATTATTATCTATCAACAACTTTATCAAGAAAAAATAAATTAAAAATTTTTTTTAAAAAACTTAACATAAATAGTTTTCCTATCTACACAAAATATCCCACCATTTCTTCTATTGGTGTGAAACTAAAATGGAGGTGAATTCCCACATTATTGGTGGGGCGGAAGATGCATAAAATTGGAGGAGTCTCTATATAAAATCCAAAATGAGATATATAGTATAGAATTTTAAGTCATTTCATTGTCTAAGTTTTTGTTTGTGTTGGTCCACAAACCATTCTTTCACACGCAGACATCTGGACTGTGAGTGAGGACTATCTCTTTTCCTAATTATCTCTTCTTTTTAGGTCTCTTTTGTGTGTAAAGCAAACACTCATCAAATTAATCAAAAGGCTTAATTTTTGTTAACATTATCATGATAATGATTAAGAAAATTGAAAATGACAAAGGCTTTATCAACTTATATAACCATGTAAAAAGAAATATATACATTTTTTACCAATTTCAACACTAAAAAAAAAAAAGGTCTCTTCTTCTTCTAGTTTAGCATTTCATATTTCTTTAGAGAGAACAATTTTGTAGATGATTTTCTTCTTGTAATTATTAACTTTTCTTTTTCTATCCCTTAAATTTTTTATGTAGAATTGTTTCAAATATTTTCCCTCTGAGTGCAACTAGTCTTTCCTTGCCTTTTTATCTCATAGATTTTAGATTTTTACCAAAATAATTTACAGTTGCGACGGTTAGTTATCTCATAACTAATACCATATTAGAATCCAATAAAATTAGTTATAATAAATTATAAGTTTTTCTTCTATCTTAACGGTTGCCTCTAATAGAGGGATTCTAGAGAAGAGCAAATAGAAAAATAATAGTAGAAATATAAAAACAAATGTTAAATTAAAATACAAAATAAAAAGTCACAAAGTTATAAGAGAAAATCATTATTTACTTCTTAAGTTTAACATTATATACTAGAGGTTTAAAAAATATAATATTTGCCCCGTCTGTTTTGTCTTGTTATAATAATATATAATTTCATTACATTTTTTTTTGTTAAAAAAAGTTAGATTGCTGTGAAATAGTAAAGAAAAATTATTATTTATTCTCTGAAATATGACTTATTGTACTGTTATTTTTCTCATAATTGACTTATTGTACTATTATTCTTTTGAAATTTGACGCATTATACTAGTATTTTATTGAAAAAAAGAATATTTTTTATAACTAACAATAAATATCTTAAAATTTTACATAAAAACTAACAAATAGTATAATTTTAAAATCTCTTAAAGTATTAACGTATTATATCAAACCTTATAAAAAGATAAATATTAATTTTTTCCGAATGTTATAATTTTCAAAAAAGTAAAGGGAGAAAAAAATCGAAATTACAAAACCGTTGATGTGAAAAAGGAGAAATGCATTCTTAAAGAAAAAGGAGAAATGCAGCCTGAAGATGTAGGCAAAAGAACCAGCAGCATTAGCTGATTGATTACCACTAATTAATAGATTAGACTTCAGACAATTGACTTGGTGGGTTCATTGGACATGCCGTTGGCAGTTTTTTCTGGTATAGTCGGTCGGTCGGTCCCTCAATTTTTTTCTCTTTTTAATTCTTTTTTGGGATGAACTTTTCTATAACCAATGAACACCATCTTTCGATCCTTCAATATTAATATTAGATAAATAAAGAAAGATTTTTTTTTTAATGTTATCTAACTTTTCTTTTTTGAAAATAAAAAAATAACGAAAATTATCTTCCCTTTTTTTATAAGTAATGAAAAATAATAACAACCTTATCTAACTACCAAATGCACATCTAAACAATGGAAAATATTGTCATAATTCCATTCAAATAATGACACATTTGTATTATGTTTTTCAATGTTGTTAAAGTCGGTCCGATCAATGAACTGGAAAAAAAAAGATCTAAGGTTTAAGGTTCATTGATCAGGCCGAGGGTCGAATTAGTCAAAGTAAAATTCTATTAAAATATAATTTTTAACATATTTATATACAATAAAATATAAAATAATATTTATACTAAACTTGTTTCATGCAAAATAATACATTTAAAATAATAATAATAATATTCAAAATTCAAATTAATTCATAAATATGTTTCAAAATATTTTTAAGTATTTATTTGTAATTTTTAGTAAGAATAATACAATTAGTTAAATTATGTAATTTTAATTATTTAAAAAAATTTTAAAGTTGATTTTTGATAGATATTGGAAAAAAGAAATTTAAATAATTTAAATAAAAAGTTTCCAATCCATATTAATCATAAATACACAAAGGATTGAAATTTTTCATAATATATATTTTCATAATTTAAAAATTGACATTATATAATTTTCTCTCAATTAAAATAATAATGTAAGAAAAAAAAAAGATAATTTATTTGAATAAAAACTTATCATGAAGTATATTAATGTTGAAAATAGTTAATTTTAGAGAAAGAGAGAAAATTATAATATAAATATTTGTAGCGCTTTAAACAAAATCCAAACAATGGCTCAGTGGTTGAATGCTCTTTTGAAACCTTCACTATCCTAGGTTAGGTTTGAATCTTCTGTGCAGTGATAAATTCTAATTTTCTGCCATTATTTAACTGATCCAACCGGTTAAATTCCGATCGGTTTGAACAGATCACAGTTCAACAGGCTAATTGACGGATTTTCTAGCTGGTTGAAAAGGTAGCCGGTTTACATGTGCTAATTGGACCCATTTTCCGACCGATTTATGAGTTTATCAGTTGAACCGGCCAGTCTGATTTTAATAACCAAGATATTTTTCTTTCTATTTTTCTTTTTTTGAGTGATTAAAGGTCTTACTTTTGTGTAGTATTTCGGCACATAGATTAATTCAGACACCGATATATTAAAAGGGATGAGCATAGATAAAAATATATTTATGTCAAGTAAGCCCATTAAGAGAGTAAAGTATATCTTTTAAGTTTTAAAAATTTTATATATCTACCGCGAAACTCAAGATATCAATACGAAACTTTGACCATCATATTTCACCTCTTGAGGGTAATATTGCCCTCTAATTTGCTTCTTTTTTTTTTTGGTTAGTTTTTTTTTTTCATTTTTTCCCTTAACATATGCGTAGCAAAAAAATAATTCAAACGTTTAATTTTTTTTCCCCAAATAATAGTATAAACTCCCAAGTATACTTTGGTCAATTAAAAGTGTTTAAATTCAATAAAATAGACAAGTTTAAGTTTATGTGATTTTACAAAAAATAAAAAGTTTTCAAATAACTATATTTTTATCATATACAACGTATTGATTTCTTCCTAAAAGAATTAGATCAAAAGTTGATATATAATTTATTTCTGTTGATTTTATTGCTAGTATACATGAAATGAGAAATGTGACCAAGTGTTTTTCATAATCACTACCCAATACACGCTATAGATAAAGAATGTTTTGGTATTCGTATTCAGGATGAGATGGCCTATAAAAATTGGCATTCCTGCCACTCACTAAATTGAATTATTATAATTAATTGATGAATATTACATTCTTGTCATTCATTAAAATTAGCAGCTCAAATATATTCAAAAAAACGAGACGCACTCCAAAATCAGTTCAATTTAAATAAGCTCATAAACTACTTAAATTTATGTTCCCATGGACTGTACTCGATGAGTTAACTTATTAAATTGAATTATTATAATTAAATGATGAATATTATATTCTACCTTTTGAGTTGCATAAGGTCATCCATGACGGACATTAACAAACTAATCCCCACTTATTATATAATTGTAAATAATTAAATTGAATATGATATTGTTGTTAGACCATGATTGCAAGTTAATTCCCTTTAATAATAATAATAATAAGAGATTGTCGTCAGCAAGAAAATCTTTCAAACTTCAGCCAATGGCTGACCCACCAAGCAGGTGTTTTGATCATGTGGTCTCTTTAGGTATCGGACTTTCTACCCTCTCAGTTGGTAATTTTGGACTGCTCACATGATCATGTATTGACCTCAAAATCATGTGTCTAATATCAAATTTCTCGTATATAGGGTTTTTTTTTTAATTAAACGTTGGAGAGCAGGCATATATAGGGTGCTTGAAATGGCTGTCTAGTTTCTAAGTAGCATATTCAGAATTTTTTTATTTATTTTATTAAATGTTTTATAAACTATTTATTTGCATGCTTTTTTTTCTAAAAATAGTTTTCCAAATTCAAAGACAAGAAAAAAAAATTATTAAAAAAACTGCTTAGATCAAAATCTTACATGTTGGGATCCGATTGCTATCCGTTGACGTTGCCTTCAATTACTTTTAAGCGAAAGAAGCAATTCATGATTACTAGAGAGGAAAAAAAAAAACTGCAATAGTGTCCATGAAGAAAACAAAGAGTCAGAGCAAAGTAAGAACTTTTAGAAAATCTAAAATAAAGCCAACAGAAAAGAGTTATGAATAACCGATATCCGCAGATGGAGTGGTACAAAATTTTTTTATTTTAAATATTTTTATAAAAATATTTTACTATTTTTTAAAAATTTATTTAATATACTGTAAATTAATCGAATTAATTTTTAATAACATAAAAAAAATGATAAAAATAAGTGGGAAGGAAGGAAGAGCATGAGAAGAAAGGCGTGTGGGGCAGATGATTGCGACCGTAGATTTGTTGGTGAAGGAACCACACAAAGAGCAGAGGCCACGTGTAGGGTAGTTTTATAGTGTCCTAAGACTAAGAGGAACAAACGCGGGTTTTAACTTTAGTAGGTCTACAATGACGTGTTCCTCCTCAAATATCAAAAAGGGACCAATAACCCATTAACCTCCTCTTTCTTATTCCTCATTTCCCACCCAATCCAAACACTTCCCCGTTACATAACATAACCTTCCACTCATCGCTATTCCCTTCATTCAATGGGTCAATCCATTCTAACTCATAGTCTTCTATTTTTCATGAAACATATTTCATAATTTATGTCTTAATTGAGTTAGTCTAACCTCAATTATCTTTTTCTTATTTATCATTCCAATGCAAATTAATTATTTTTTTCTCTTTTTAACTGTGGGGATAATATGATATTATGATATATATTTCTCTCTTTATTTCGTCTTATCTATCATATAATAAAATAAAATTTATTTTATTTTAATTGATATTTTAAATTATTAATACTGGTATCTTAATTTTGGGATAAGTCTTCTCTATTACCGAAAATATTGTCTTTTAATCACTTCTATTTTTTTTCAAAAATAAAGTAATATGGTCATTTCATACCTATAATTATACATATTAAATGACATGAAATGAAATAAAGAGAGTATAAAATTAATATAATTGTAGTAACTCTTAAGTGAGACAGTAGAATTTTTTTTCCTTTAATCAGAAATTTTGAATTCAAATTCTACGTATGAATTTAGTTTTTTAGCGAGTCTAACCAACACAAATGGAAGAAAGTAATATAATTCATTTAACTACTAGAAAGATGTATGACAAATGTATATTTCTTTATTGTACCATTCAGGGGATTGGGTTTTTCACTTCTTCTTGACAAATATTATATTTAAAGTAAGTGTCCATTTTTTTTTTTACAAGGAGTAGGTGTCCATTAGACAATTAAGATTAAAGTGATAATTTTTTAAAATGTACATCATTTTATTATAAATGAGTATAGTTTAATTGGTTTTGTATTCTGAAGAAATGTGCATAACAAGAAACGGAGTTTAAAGTCTTTCATTGTTAAAAAAAGATTAACACAACTTTATCATGGAAATTGTAAACTAAGATATTTATTTTAACAAAAAAAAAGGTTTTGAAATTTTTTGGTGTTGACATAATATACCATCTCAAATTACTTGTGGATATATCAATTAATCCTATATTATAGTTGAATTTATATCTTGTTGAACACAACAAAATAATTACTTATAATGTTCACAGTCTATTAAATTTTTTAACCAACTAAAAAAAAATTTTTTTTATTAAAAAAAGAAAGAGATAGGGGAATATCAGAGTGGTGGTCGTGGCAAGCTAGAAAGCAATGTTCTTCTACCTTCTCCTTCACCTCCTTTATATCACTTACATTAATTATTTATTATTAGACATTATTTTATTTTATTTTATTTGGGTAGAAAGACATTATTTTAATTTTTTTTAAAGAGCCCCCCTTCCATCTTTCAAATGTAACACGTGGTCTTCTCTTACATGTTTGAGGTGGACCTCATTCCGCATTACCCTTCTGCTCCTCCTATATATATATCCCTCCTCTCACCATTCTTTTTCTCAAATCACTTTCCTTCTTCCACTCCAATTTCTTTCTCAATTTCACAAATTCACTAACACATTCTGATGCCCATTTGCCCAATCACCTTCGTTTAAAAGATTTCTCATCCTTATAATTAAATTTGGTCAAAATTAGTCCATTAATATGATTTCAGCATCAGCAGCAGCAGGAGATGTGAGAGTGGGTTGCTCCTCCTCTTTGTGTTTAGATAGGCAAAGTAGAAAACCCAACATTAATTGCTCTCTCCATACTCCTTCAATTCCTCATTTCCCTAAACAATCCAAAAGAACCACTACTTACCCACCTTCACCTGCTATTTCCACTACCATTACTAAGAATCCTAGAAAACACACTTCTCCTCCTTCTACTGATACAAAACTAACACCCCATCAGCAACAATGGAATTTCCTTCAAAAGGCTGCAGCTTTGGCCTTAGATGTTGTTGAAAATGCCTTGGTTTCCCATGAGAAACAACACCCTCTTCCTAAAACAACTGATCCCAGAGTCCAAATTGCCGGCAACTTTGCTCCGGTGCCTGAACAACCCGTCGTTCATAACTTACCCGTCCTCGGAAATATCCCGGATTGTATCCGTGGTGTCTATCTTCGAAACGGAGCAAACCCACTTCATGAACCAGTAGCTGGCCACCACTTCTTCGATGGTGATGGTATGGTTCACGCTGTCCGGTTCGAAAATGGATCGGTTAGCTATGTCTGCCGGTTCACGGAGACAAACCGGTTGGTTCAGGAACGGGAATTAGGACGTTCAATTTTCCCCAAAGCCATAGGTGAACTCCATGGCCACTCCGGTATAGCTCGGCTTTTGCTATTTTACGCTCGTGGGGCTTTTGGCCTTGTTGATCCGAGCCATGGAACCGGTGTTGCTAACGCTGGTTTGGTTTACTTCGGTGGTCGTCTTCTTGCTATGTCTGAAGATGATTTGCCTTACCATGTTCGTGTTCTTCCTAATGGAGATCTCAAAACGGTTGGTCGATTTGATTTCAATGGACAACTAAAGAGTACGATGATTGCTCATCCTAAGGTCGACCCAGTTACAGGGGAACTCTTTGCTCTCAGTTACGATGTTGTCCAAAAACCATATCTCAAGTATTTCAGATTCTCCCCAGATGGTAAGAAGTCCCCTGATGTTGAAATCCCACTTGATCAGCCCACCATGATGCATGATTTCGCCATAACTGAGAAATTCGTTGTGATCCCTGATCAACAAGTGGTTTTCAAATTGCCCGAGATGATTCGAGGTGGGTCTCCGGTGATCTATGATAAAAAAAAGATGTCGAGATTTGGGATTTTGGACAAGAAAGCTAATGATGCTTCCAAGATTAAGTGGGTTGAAGCACCTGATTGCTTCTGTTTTCATCTATGGAACGCATGGGAAGAGCCAGAGACTGATGAAGTGGTAGTGATTGGATCATGCATGACTCCTCCTGATTCCATTTTCAATGAGAGTGAGGAGAAATTAAAGAGCGTTCTATCAGAAATCAGGCTTAATTTAAAAACAGGTAAATCAACTCGACGGTCTATCATCTCTAATCCGGAAGAGCAAGTGAATTTAGAAGCAGGAATGGTGAATAGAAACCTGCTGGGAAGAAAGACTCAATTCGCTTACTTAGCACTGGCAGAGCCATGGCCTAAAGTTTCAGGATTTGCCAAAGTAGACCTCTCATCTGGAGAGACACACAAGTATATCTATGGAGAAAGTAAATATGGTGGGGAGCCTCTGTTTCTTCCAAGTGGAGTAGAAGATGAAGATGAAGATGAAGATTGTGGGTATATATTATGCTTTGTGCATGATGAAAAAGAGTGGAAATCAGAGCTACAGATTGTGAATGCCAAGAATTTGAAGCTCGAAGCTACTGTTAAGCTTCCTTCTCGAGTTCCTTATGGTTTTCATGGCACTTTCATTGGTGCAAAGGAATTACAGAAGCAGACATAGTGGAATTATATATAGAGAGAGGAGATTTGCCAGAGGGATGCTTGCAGATTTGTCCCCGGGGGTTTCCTTCTCTGTCAAAAAGTGTCACTCTCTTTTTTTATTCACTCTGTTTTTGTTTTTGTCATTACTAGTGTTGGAGTGAGAGGTTTTGGGGGACCAGCTTGTAGCTTTTGTGGTATAGCTGGATTGGAGCTCAGCTGGTCTCTGCTTATTCTTTCACTTCTATTTCTGTATTAAAGACAAAAATATTATGTGTATACAATTACACAGTACATGTTATGTGTATTCTCTGTTTTTCCCCTGTATTTCTCTGTTATACTCTGTTAGTATTCTGATTTAAACAATGCATAATAGCTTTCTTTTTCAATATTCTCTATTCTTTTCTTATTCAAAATTGTTCATCACTTACTATTTATACATGGGTTGGATCAAGTGTTCTATTGTTTTTCACTATTTGGTGGCAGATGTATCTGTCAAGTAAGGTTTGAGAACTCTCATTTCCTCTCATGGATACTAAAGAAAATGTTTATTTTCTGCTAGTTAGAATTTGCCTGATTGATCATCTGGGTTTTTGAGTTTGAACTTTTGGGTTTACTGATATGCTGAAGTTCGTCATTTAAAATGAGATTTGTGATATGGGAAGAGTTCCTCATATGGTGCAAGCGGAGCACCATGCACAAGAACAAACATAAGATACAATTTTGGAATAAGTAAACTTGTACTTTCTATGTGAACATCATACATGATTAATTAATGATTCACGTTCGTATTACTGAGGCAAATTTTTTTTTTTTTTTCTCCGTTGAGAGGCATAGTGGATCATAAGTTATATAATTGAACTCTTTAAATGTGTTAAAATCATACCAATATTAATATTAACAGAGGACGGCCCAATATAAATTCTCTACCCCTAAACAATAAAAAGGAGAAAAATAGAAAAGGAAAATGTTGTAACTATGTAGTGGAGCAGCATACACCACGGCATATATAAGATATAATTTCCGCAGAGGTAAAATTGTGTAGAGCTGGTAAAAATAACATATTTATTTATACGAATTAATAAGAATATTAATATAATTATAACATGAGACACAATTATATATAAATATTAATATAATTATAAAAATAATAGTTATATAATATTTATTTATATATAAAATAAATTAATATACTTAATTTGAACATAATATATTATAAATTTATTATACATAAATATTAAAATATTACAATATAAATTTAAATATTTTATATAGTTTGAATTTAAACTGATTAAATTTTTTTATATATTTTTAATCATATTTAATCGTATCTTAATAGGTTAAGCAGATAAAACCTATTTATAATACGGTTTTTTCCGTTCTAATCGTATTGACACAATTATGATCTATATTCGTTAAACTCAAATCTATATTCGTCTAAATCCATATTGTTTGGTGTCGTGTCACAGATTATTAACTTTAAATTTGGGCATTCTATATAAATAACGGGTTATGATACATGATTAACTAATTTTCAAAAAAAAAACATAATTAACTAATTTTTCAAAAAAAAAAAACATGATTAACTAATAATTATAGCAGTAGTAGTGAAGGCAAACCACCAAACTAGATAATTATTTCTCTTAATTTTTTAAAATATATATAATAATATATAAATTTATATCATTTTATAATACTTATTTTCCATAAAAATATTCAAACCTATAACTTAGAGATTTTGTTGTTTGGTCACCTTGATTTAGGGATCTGGCTTAGCCAGTGGTCCTCATTGACCCACTATAAATTCACATAGGCCAACGGAGTACCCCTAAACAACAAAAAGAAGAAAAATGTCTATATCCAAAGATCATAGGCGAAATGGTGGCATTCTTTCATTCATTGGGGAATACTTTAAAATAGGCATGTCAACCAACATATTGTAATCAACACTTCTTGCACAAATTTTACTATATATTTCCAATAAAAAAAAAAGTCCTATTTTTTTATTTATAAAATATAAGTATTTTTATAATAAAAATTAGATATTTTGTAAAAAAAAATACATATTATTTTTAATTAAAAATATATATTAGAAATTAAATATATAAAAAGGTAATAATAACACTTCTCCATATTATAATGTTAGTGACTACAGAAAAATCCATGTAAATTGGCATTGATTAATTGCTGAGAAATTTGACAGTTAGTCTATTTTACAGAATCAAATGAGCATGGATGATAAGTTTTCTACAATTTCCAATGCCAACATTAAGAATGGCAAATTGGTATTGGTGGTCTATGGATTATCATTCTTCAATCTATCAACCAATCACAATATGAAACTTGTTTGTACTCATAAATGGGGAACATGACATATCCTAGTCTTCCCCCAATATCAAAAGAGTAATTTGAATTATTACACTTTTATTTGGTAAAAGAAAAACATGTTGCTTGTCATAACTACTTTTGTGTTAACTTTTATATAATATATATTAAAATATTTATATTTTATCAATCTATTTATTTATATATTAAAATATTAATATTTTAGTACATTTGAAATAAATTAAATAAAAATTTTTAACACCTCAAATAATTGTGGATTACTTTATTAATATAATATTTTCAACCTTTTCTCGAACACACACTCTTACTTGGGTGAATTAAAATAAAAAATTCTCTAACTTTCCATTTTATCATAATTATATTAATTTTTAAAAAATTTTACAATTTAATTATATATATTTTAAATTTTGTAACAAATTTTATTTTAGGAAAACTGAATCTCACTCCAAACCTACATAGCAATGACGTAAAAAAACATAAAAAAATATTTAAAAATAATGTGTATATAGTAGATCTGATGTGAAAAAAATTGTCACATGACCATTTGCATTAGAAGAGAATCATTTGACACGATCCAAAATTCAATTTGAAATTCATTATTTGAAGATTTTGTGAACCTATTCTCAATATTTGATAGCTACAAATTAGAATTGCCATAGAAACGCTTACAAAATCGACAATTTTAAGCATAAAAAATTTCAAATTGAATTTTAGATTATGCAAAATGACAACATTTTTGTGCATGTGGCAATTTTTTTCCATATTAGATCTATTGTGTATTTTTTAACATTTTTTATGTTTTTAAAGTCATCGATACGTAGGTTCAGAATAAGATTCAGTTTATATGAGACAAGATTTGTTACAAAAACTAAAATACATATAACTAAATTTAATTTTTTAAAAAATTAAATACAACTGTAATAAAGTGTAAGGCGGATAAATTTTTTTTGTTGTTGGGTAATTTAGCCCACTTCTTTCTATTATTTTATCTTTCCCTCCATTATTCCTTCTAAACAAATGGTTAGGCTAGGTTCAAATGAATAAGTTTTACCTTAATAATTCTAGCAATTGCGAAGTCTTGATTTTGATTGTTCAGTTGGATCTTTTATAAAAATAAAACAATAAGTACTGTAATATCATGCCTAAGGATAATAAATTATAATTTGACATGAAAATAGTTCCAACTTAGTTGGATAAGGATAGTTTTTTCTCTTAATCAACTGGATAAATCTTCAGTGTACATTAATGTTGTCAAAATTGGATTGGTCAACGAACAGAAAAAGATAAAGGGTTAAGGGTTACAGGTCCAATCGGGGTTGAACCGGAGTTAAACCGGTCAAAGTAATATTTTATCAAAATATAATTTTTAATAAGTTCATACACAATAAAATATGAAAAATAAATAAATTAAATATATTTTATGCATAATTATATATTCAAATATTAAAACTTCTAATTTTTATAATTTAAATTAATACATAACTATATTCAAAATTATTTTTTAAATATATTTTTAATAAATAATAGAATTAATTTGTCTATATTTTTTCAATTTTAATAAAATAGACGATAATTTTTAAATATTTTTAATAGAGTATTTAATAGCAATCTAAATAATTTAGACAATTTATATGTAAATTATAATAATGTTGTATATTAATAATTTAATATTGAACATACAGATACTAAAATTCAACTTTATCAAATATATTAACTCTTAAATAATTAAAATGAATATTTTTTGATATTTATATATCAAAAAATACCACTACTTATATATATAATTTGTTTATAAATTAAAAATAGCATTTTTGTTATGCTAAAATTTTTAAAATATATATTACTAAAAAAAATTAGTAGATATAATTAAATAAATATTGTTAATATATATAATTATATATATATATATAC